>CAKKXW010000038.1:137881-150802 GCA_920937365.1 Sphaerophoria rueppellii | reverse complement strand
TTTTAACTTACGTAAAGCTTGGATTACACCAAGTAGAAGTCGTTATGTGACTAAACCGTCTTTTTCTCTTTCTTTTCTCATGTATTTTGTAAATTTTCTTTTAACTATTTTCGAGAACTAATATTGTTATTGTTAATCTCTCTTTTCTCTGAAAATTAATACAACTTAAAAAACATGTAACAAACCATCGACGACTTGATGCATATGAAAGTCTTTATATCCACAGAACCAACAACACTATGAATAATGACAATGGCAATATAACGTCACCTTTGTTTAACATAATTAAAAGTCTCTTTTCTCTCTAATTGTTATTGTTATAATCAAGAGCTTTTATCAATTTTCTTTTAAATGTTTTATGTACTCTTTTCTTTCTCTTTTTCTGCCAAATCAGTGTATTGCTGAAGATGAACCACATTAGGTTCGAAATGCATTCAATTTTGACAAAATAAAAGCTTAAATCGAAAAGTTTTCTTGTGTTGATTTTTAATTTTGCTTTGTAGTTGTTTGTGGTCAATAAGGTGTATGTTGTTTTGCTTTCTTTAAGGAAATAGATATATGTAATGTTCTTTCATTTAAAATTTGATCACTTATAGTAGGAGAGCCGGCTGCACTTAACTCACAAAAAAAACTCACTATATAAAAATAATTAGAATTTATTAAAAAAAAAATAAAATCTGAAATGTACCTCGTACCATTAAATTCCAAAAATTTAAATGCCAAACAAATTCAAACCTTATTCTTGATTTATTGAATTTTTTTCTGAAAATCGTCGGAGCGGTTTTCTTATAAATTAATTTTTTATAGTAAAATTTTTCAAAAATGTCTTAAAATTAATTTGGGTATGCAGTTTTCAAGACCATGTAAATATATATATTATACTTCAATTCGGATTTTTAAAATTAATCCGTTTTTGAGATACAGAATTTTGAAAAAAAAAATTAAAAATATTTTTTAAAAATCCAAAAAAAAATGTTTGAATACAAAATATTATTTGAACAGTATATACCTACTTTCAAAAAAAACTTACGCTGATCGGACTTTCATTTTTCGAGAAAATCTAATAACAAAAAAACGGTTCTATGGGAGGTACCGTTTTGGAGAAAAAAAAAAAAGTTTTTAAATTTAAATTTTGATCTTAAAACAAAAATAAAAAATCTGGGATACGAGTTTTTGCTCAAACCTCTAATTTTGAAGTCAATCGGACCAGTAGTTAAGGCTGTAGATGCCTGTAAACTTCCAGACAGACAGACAGACAGACAGACGGAATCACCGAATTCACTTTTTTCGACTTCTCTATCATCGTAATGTCATATCTCATCATCATCTCAAAAAATTGCTTACGCATTTTTCTCGAAAATTAACCGTTTTCGAAGTAGAGGGACTGCAACGCGCTCACATTTGCTCTATTGTTTTTTCAGTTTCAGTTTCGGAGCTCATACTTACCGTATTAAATCGTATATAGCGAGTACCCTGACGCTTTCCACCTTTAAGGTGGAGCACGACCAACGAACGACGAATGAATGAATCAAAGGCGATTTTAGTTACGGTTCAAGTCCTATTTGCTCACCAATTCTCAACAAAACTATAGAAATATAGTTTATTATTTGATTTATGAAGCCTTTATTTACTTTTTCATCTCAAATGTTAACAAATTTGATTCTCGTGAAATAAAGTAATGCACCTGAACCTAAGATCCCTAGGATGACTTAGAAATTAATTTTTTGAAAAAGTTATCGACGTGGTTTTCAATTTGATACACTCACGATGATATGACTTACACTCTGTTAACAAATTTGATGATGCGCAGTTGTTTTCATTCATTTATTAAAATAAAGGTGCATGAGCGATGTTAAAACAGTCTTAATGTAGGTAAATATAATTATGAAGATGGCATAATTTTGGACCCAGTGCGTTCACTAACGAAATTGGTATCAAATTAAGGATGGAACTGAGCACATTATGTGGGCAAAATATTGGGGTTTTCGAGATATTACGGTTTAAAGTTTATTTACTCAGATTTTACAAAGAATTTTACTTATTTTATTTATTTATTTATTTATTTCGTCTTACAAGTTACAATACCTTAGGAGACTACATAACTTAAGATAATATATATAATTTTTACATTTTGTGATCAAGGGCACGTAGACAATTTTGGTATCAAATAAAAGGTATTTCTATTATCTGTTAATCACAATCAAAATTATTTGAAAGCCTAGCATTTCCTTTTGAAAATCAAGTTCTTTTCACTTACTTTTCGAACAACGAGATTTTTAAAGAAAATCAGCGATGACATGTAAGTTTGTTTTGGCATTATTTGAAAGACTTTTTCTCACCTTTAATCTATTTAACCCACATAATGTGCTAAACTTCAACTTTTCTTTGATATCAATTTGGTTAGTGAACGCGCTAGGGACTAGGCCCAGGCACTAGGCTCAGTAGAAAAATGCGCCAACTCTTTAAATGATTGCCAATCAATAGAGGCACACAATTATTATGAATCATATATTAAAAATGATGATAATGTAAACTAATAACATACACTTATTCTTCATTTGCTATTCTTAAAAAAAGGAAGAAAATAAACAAATTCTTAATTTAACAGTACTTACAAATATTTTAATATCGAACGACAAAAGCTTTTCTTCAATAGCGCAAAATGTTACCCCAACTAAAAGCAGAAATGAAGAACAGCAAGAAGAAGTAGGTACATGGAGCGGGAGCCAGATGTTGTTCCTGGGGAAGCACCGCGAGAAGCAGGTGTATCTATTTCAATAAGGCAATAAGATAAAATGCAATTTGCAATTTAAAAATTCAAAAGGGAAAGATTTTAGCATGGCTTTGCTGTCTGTTAGATTGATAATCCAATTTACACACTGATTTTCCCGTTTTTTTCTTTTTGAAAAAAAGAAAAGAAATGAATTTGGTTGGTACGACAAGAGGGGGAAATTGTAGAATAACGTCTAAACCTTATTATAAAGAATGCATAAATGCAAAAACATAAATACAGACGAAAGGAACTGGAAGACAAACTCGTACTGTTACAAAAATCGTTACAAATATATAATAGAGGAATAATATAATATTGTGCATTTTGAAAAACTGTTGCCTCATTAAATCCTCGTATTGTTAATAACAGAGGTGCGATATTAAATATCCCACGTTTTTAGCAACATAATTTATTCAAGAACCGTACTTTTCAATATTTCACGGTTTTTAATTCATATCACTTTTTAAATAAAATGTCCACGCAACAGAAAAAAGAACAACTTTGTTTAAAAGAATATTCATTTTAATATTTAAACTTCATTTTTATGTGTTTTTTTTTTTTTTTAAGTGAACATTCCTAGTAACTACAAGAATATTCTATTATTTTCTTAAGTTTACAATAAAATCTCTTAAATTTTTAAAAGTTCTATAAACATATTCTAGAAAAATTAATTTATACACATTTTCAATGTACATTTACTATTTTTGAATTAAAATTTACAAACCCCAATCGAATGAGTTAAAAACAGGAGATCACTTTAATAAATAGTTTTAATAATTTTTTTTCTTTTTATTTTTACTTAAAATCTTATATAAATACTTCCTTTTTTTAAAAATAAAAATAAAGGAAGAGATGTCACAGCAATATATTTATTTTTAAGCTTGACCAGTATCGAAATTATATAATAGTTAAAAGTGAGGGAAAAGCGTATAGTGTTTCCCCAAAAGTTTTAAAAAGAAATTCTATATAGTAACTTTGACGGCATAACGTGGGTATAATATTTTTTATTAGATATATGTTTAGACTTATGAAACAGAATTTCCGTTCGTTGTGATTTCGTGCGATCCAGCATGGATTTTAACTATTTGATTATTGGCTGTAGGAGACACGGGCAAGGACACTGCCGAGCTTGACTCCTTAATGGAAGGATTTTTATTGCTGCCAGTTCCACGAAGGAAATTCATTTTTCGTCTTGTTCGCCAGCGTATCTTGTCCGATAGGCTTTCGAGCGTCTTGCTGGCCGGTTTGCGGGGCGAATTTCTCAGTTCAACGCGACTGTTCACCGAATGTGGATCCCGACGGATAATACTGGAAAGTTTGGGTCGGCGATTCGAACTCACCGAACCGTTGTAGTGTATTCCACCGCCAGGATGGCTTCTCAGTTCTTGCACTCTCAATGGTGTCCCTGCCGTTGCTGACCTGTCAATACCCGACTTCGGGAACACATCAGTCTCATTGTCCGAGCATCGATTGCTCAAGTCCAAATTGTTGTCTGGCCACTCGCCTGAGTCCAAAGACAATTCGTCACTAGACACAAGTTGAGTTGGAAAATATCCCTGATGTGGTCTGCGCATTTCTTTCAACCGATACGATGCAGACTGGTGGTGGTTGTGGGCGATTTCCGACTCGAGCAGAGAGTTGGCGTCATCCAACGACGAGACCTGTGAGATTTGAGTATGTAGCTCTCCACGATGATGATTTGGCACAGCACCCATTTTTGGAGTGCTATTAACAGCTGCTGCAGCAACTGCGGTCGCAGATTGCAGGACATAACTGTTCGTTGCAAATACATCATTCTTGCTGAGCGAGGTCATCAATGTCGACTGGCTACTAACCGACACGCACCGCATGCGGTGAGCCCTACAACTGGCTCCATTCGTCCTCACACTATCCTGTAGGGAAATATGATGTGGATCACGACATTGCAATTGGACTACTCTATAGGAATTATAATGATCGATTGCATTGTTATTCACCGTAGTATGCAGGCGCATCGAACCGTTCTGACGCAGCAGAGCGCTGTAATTGTGATTTGTGGTCTGGTATCGTCCAGTCAGGCCGAAGTGACGGGCCAGTGTGACCTATAGAAGAAATATTCCAAAAAGGAATGGGGGTAGATGTGTTCTGTTAATGTGCTGTGCTATGCACAAAAGTATATAATGCTCGATTTATATACAAACCTTAAAAGCATCCCTGAACTTGTGACTCATGATGTTGTAGAGGAGAGGATTGATGCACGTCGACAGGAAGTAAATTACGCCGGAGATGTAGGTTAGTTTTGCGTATATCTCATTGTAGAGTGGGGAGGTGTCACCGACGCTCGAACCGTACACTGCCATTAGTCGCTGGGCGTGATGTGGCGCCCAACACAGGAAAAAGGCTACTGCCACAGCTACTGCAAGAAAAAATACAAAACAAAAATACTTTTTAAGCTCAAATCGAAAAGTTGTAGTCTCTCTCTATATTTTTTTTTATTCTTAAAAAATATCAGATGGCGAAAACAACCCACTATGTCACCAAACTTTTCCTGTTGAAAATGAAAAAAAAAAAAAAAAATTGCAGAATTTCCGTAAAGGAAAGTTGGGGCTTGCGAAGATACAAACAAAAAGTGTAAAATGTAAAGTTGGATTATAAAATAAAACCGTCAATATCAGACTGCCATGACTGAGCTGAGCGCTTGGGCGTGAGAATTTCCAAGGCTGTTGTTGAGAATTATGAGCGAGTCTGTTTGGTATTAATCTTTTTTGGCGGGATTTCATAATTCCTGCCAGTTTACTTTTGAGTGCATTTTCAATTGAATCAAAGAATTCAATTTATAGTTGAGAGACAAGGTTTTTTTTTTTTATTCTGTGTGAGATTGTTTTTAAGTGGTAAAACTTGTGGGTTTTCATTCCGTCTTCTCTTGAACAAAATGGTAAATATGGATGTGAAAGGTTGGTACCTATGTATTTTCCGTGAAGAGTTAATGAAAGGATATTTTTGCATAAAATTGAAACAGGTTAACTCATTTGCTGATTCATTTCGCGTGACATGTTTGATGCATACGAATAATTAGCTGATAAAAATTCAATAAAAGTCGTGAACTCACAAACGGGAGGGATATGTTAAGCCCACTGTGTTTGTATAAGAAAAATATTTTTAAATCATACTATGGACACAACAAGCTACATTTATTGAAAAAAAGTAAAACATATAAATAGTATAGGATCATTCATTTTATGGTTTCGAAAGTAAAGCTTAATAAAATGCAAATAACTATGTAATTACAATTCACGTTTTCGCGCATATTGGACGATATCTCGGCTAAAACATGAGTAATGGTGGGTTTTCATCATTAAAGAAAATTTTTCCAAAAATCGGTGAATTATCCGTTGTTCCAACACCCAAAGGCCTTGCGACATCAGTAACTCTTCCTTACTTACTTACTTAAGGTGGCGCTACCGTCCGTTGTGGACTTGGGCCTCAATCAATAGTCTCCGCCAGCCAGCTCGGTCCCTAGCTAGCTGTCTCCAGTCTTGCACTCCTAGTTGATTGAGGTCCTCTTCCACTTGAGTGCGCCACCTGAGTCGCGGTCTTCATCTCCTCCTACGTCCCTCGGGAATAGTGTCGAAGGCTTTCCGGGCCAGAGCATTGGTGTCCATCCGCTCTAAATGACCGAGCCATCTGAGTCTCTGGACCTACTCTTCTGGTTCTCTGTTATATCTTCTTCGCCATTCCCCTTTAATGCACACGGGGCCAAAGATGACATGAAGAAGTTTCCTCGATTAGCAAGAGTTATTCTTCGTCTGATCTCGGCGCTGGTGTTATTGGCCGTATTTATAGCGGAGCCTAAACCCATTTTTGCCGCTTCGGTCTCAATTCTCACAAAGGTGCCATTGACATCACGCTGTGTTCTTAACATTATATCGATTATATCGCGAGAAGTTGAACGTATAGACGGTATAGTTCTGCACTATCTTCTCAAGAACGATGTTAAAGAAATCGCACGACAGGGCATCGCCTTGTCTGAATCCTTTTTTGACATTGAAAGATTCCGTAAGCACGTTGCCAACCTTGATGAAGCAGCGTGAGTTCTCCATCGTCATTTTGCACAAGCAAACGAGCTTGGCAGGGATGCCAAAACTAGACATAGCTTTTGTTAGCAATAAAATAAAAACACAATGGTTAATTTAAATTACAGATTTTAGGACTAAGGTACTGCGCGCTATCTGATTGCTCTCGATTTCAAATCACAATGGCAATGACAATTCTTCTTCTTGTTTTAGGTTGTTCAGATAAATTTAGTGCAGGGTGCACAACCTTGACATAATAAAATGAGATAAGAATGAGTTCGGAAATGCAACTGAATTTTCTCTTCTTATTTTTGTGCTGCCATCTGTGTTAAGTTTTTTACTTAGTGAGTCTGCCACTACATAGCTTTATACAGTTCGTCTCTGTAAATGCTGTCATACGCGGCCTTAAAATCGTTGAAAAGGTGGTGGGTATCGATTTGGAGTTCAAAGGTCTTTTCCACGATCTGCCGAAGGTGAAAATTTGGTCGATGGTTGACTTTCCTGGACTAAGGACGCAGTAACTCCTCCACTGTCTTCGAATTTCTTTTCAATTTTACCGATTGCTTGCGACCAGAATCTTGGCGTAGTGCGCGAAAAGTGGCTACGTTTGACCTACAACTTTTGTAGTAAGTTTTTAATAATTTTAACGCATTGTTAGATTGTTAAGTGATCAATCGATCGATCGTAAATGGCAAACATTCTACTAATAATATAACACTTTAGATGACAGTTAAGCTTGACACGTATCGAATGCCAGCGCTACCAGCTTGAAATCACATACCCGACTGGGCAACGAAATTATCCAGAAACGATCCATATTATTTATCAGTTATCTTTTGAACAACTGAAATGAAATCAGATGAGTTCATGCAATGCATGTTTTTAGGAGACTGAAATAATGCAAATGATTTTAGGGATATCACAGAATCTAAGTAGGGAACGAATATTGATATTATAAAATAAATTTCGGTTGAAGACGAAGTAGTATTCGATCGGCGGTCACGCTCCCTTCACGGCAACATCATTTCATGTTGATTTTTGAGGTTAGAGGATGTGTGCTCGTGAACATGTACCTACATTGCGAACAACAGAATCGACGAACAAGAGAACACGGCTCCTTATGGAGGTAAGTCAGTTTCTCATATCTATTGCTCTGATATGTGATGATATCTATTTCTGCTGCATATGTCCAAATTTAGCTGATGATGAAATCTATTTATTTCCCGTGTCGTGTTGGTACCTCATTATGCAGGAATTTGAATTCAGTTTTACATTCTATTCAATGATTCCTTTGGCCACTAGCAGTGTTCTGTTTTTTTTTCTCCAGGTTTAGCTGAAGCACATTACAGTCATTTTTTTCGTCTTATGTAATTAGATCCTTTCCTCTTCCTTTGCCCGCATAGTTCTTTTTGTGTTTCATTGAAACGATTTTGTTGAAAATCCTACCTTAAATGTGAGAAAATCTCATACCCTTTCACGAGAAAGATTTGGTGTAAGCTCATCCCTGCCAAAAACTTAATTTAATGATCATCCTTATAGCACCCTTAGATGACTAAACATCCTTGAACCATAATCTATGAAAGACAAAAAATACATTATCCGCTCAAATAAGCAAAGATGATTACCCACACTTGCACATGTCAATTACGACAACAAATTAACATGCCAAGGCAATAACTCTTACTTTATCACGCAAGCCCCAACATAAGCTTCGTGCTCAAAATATTTATCTGTGCAAAATGAATATAAATCACCGATAAATTGAGCGAAAAATAAAATATTCAACCACTTTTCAATTTCTTAACCCGCAAGTCTTTCGATACACAAAAAAGAAAATATTCATTCAAAAAGAAAACAAGATAAACAAAAACTCAAAATCAATTCCAAACAAAGCACAGACAGCTAAAATTTGACAAGTATCCTCGATAAAGGATAACAAATGGCAATAAATAAGTCGAAAACAAACAACAAAAACAGAAATGAACATTGACACTCCGAAGTCCGAACATTTGAGGATATTAAAGAAAAACAAAAAACACAAATTAAGGAAGAAAAACACAAACAAATAATATTAATAAGAAATGAAAGGAAGGAGAAGCCTCAAACAAATGAACAAACAACAAAAAGATGAAATCCCCCTCCAAAAAGATGTGTGTCCATGTCCCTACAATCATTTCATCAACTCCCCGGAGATGCCCCAAACCCAAAACAATGAAACAAAAAACACAGTTCTAAAAATAATATTAAAATAATGAAATGGGTTTCTTTGGCATGTCCAAGGCTAACAAACAGCTTGTGTTTGAAAAAAAAAAAACAACTAGATTCCATGATTGATGTCTTGAATATTCAACACCTTGAAACAAAATAAATCTTATTACAAAGGCATGAGGCAAGACATCCATATTTAAAAAGTTGCTTAAGTAATCATCAGGTTGTTGAAGACTTCAAACTTTTACTTTCATAAGATATTTCTCTAGGGCTTCAAACAAAGGTGAAGATCCTTAATAAAATTATGAAACGAGATTATTGTTTGAATAAATTCATTATTTCTCAGAAGGAATAAACTAAGCAAAAGATTGTATTAAAAAGTTTTGAGCCATAGGCCATTTTCAAGTTTAAAGTCAAAGTCAGCAATAAGAAAGGTGAACCTTCAATCTCATCTCTTTGTAAAGATTTAAAATGTAAATAGCAAAAAAAACAAAACTCTCCCAATTCATTAAAGCGAGAGGTGAAGGTTAGGGAATTTTTAAGATCGATTTCTTTGTTACTGAGGTAAATATTATACAAGATTATTGATACTAAGAAAAAAGGAAAATGAAAGAAGGTTATGATTATTAAGATGCCGTTCTATGAACGAAGTGAACGTATTCATTTTATTTTACATTTTTTACTACTTAAATGCTAACACAGCAATAAATTACTAAAGGTAAAACGAAATATGATATTTACAAAAAAAGTGCAACATTCCAATCAATTGCTGTTGGAAAACTTTCCACACTATTAACCCAAATAGAAATATGTTTGAACTGCCGACCAAATACAGCAATCGAAAATTATATCAATGATACTACAATCATTACTCCAGACCACTTTTTGATTGGAAGTTCCCTCAATGCTGTACCTGAACAACTAATTAACGAAAGAAAAACATTTCGATCGAGGTGCCAACTTTTACAAAAATGAGTGAAGACTTTTGAAGGTCTGATCATTTAAATATTTAGCGCAACTCCAACAATTGCCTAAATGGAAACAATAAGAACCCAACATTAAAATTGGAGATATTGTTCTTGTCAAGGATGATCGACTACCACCAACAACCTGGATGATGGGAAAGATATTCGAACGATAATAAAATTATGTAAACTACCGATAGAAACAGAACAAATCTCAGATGAAGACCAAGCCAGCGTTTCAGCAACTCGATTTCAGCCACTTTTCTGGGTTTGCATACTGGTTGGCTTATTTACCATAATTAGTTCCACTCCAATCCCGCAAATTACCAATCAAATTGAAATCACCCCATTCCAGGCTCGCCCTGGAATATATTTCGAACATGTGGGGCAAGCAAGTTCCTAGAAAACTATTCTGTTCTTTAATTTGACGAGCTATTGGCAAGAATTTGAAACCCACCGCCCGTGGGTGCTGCGATTACTGACGCGGTACAAAAACAGCGTGTAGGAGGGAAGTTTCAATTTAGTGTTTGGCAAAGTTTCAAAGAAATTAAGCCGAGATTTTTGCATGGATGAAACGTGGAGCCATCATTTCACAAAAAGAACAGTCCAAACAATGGACTGAAAGGGGAGAATTGGCTACAAGGTAAGCAAAGACAGTTCCATCAGCAGACAAGGTCATGGCGTCGATTGCACGTGGTTTAATTTTCATCGATTATCTTCAGAAAGGCAGAACAATCAAAGGGGAGTATAAAAAAGTGACTGTTCGGTGTGCTCGATTCTTGGAGGTAAAATCATGGACCTGGAAATTTAGAAAGGAAACATGTTTCCGAGTACATATTCCCCAGTAAGTGAACGTGCTGACCTACACCTTCAAGTGGTGCCTCTGAGAGGTTCTTGTCAATTTATTGGCATGAACCTGCGGACGTAGGCAGCTTTAGTCTAATGGAATTGACGGATTGAAACAGGACGTATAATGAAGATTGATGCGATACTTAACAGATAATATATCTAAGGATATATTAAATGAGGAAATACGATCAACGAATATCGAATGTGGATAGATGTTAATGAAATTAGACGCCCTGTTGGGTATATCTCTTGATTGGCTGGTTCATCCCTTCAATCGAAGTGGATATACTTGACAGAGGGTGAGCGGTGTCCCTCATCTGCCAGTTGATAAAAGCTGCAAAACTCAAAAGATCACAAAAATGAAACAATGTCTGTATAACGAATGGTTATACAGAACCAAGATCGGACACCAACCCCTCACCCAGGGGCAATTGGGTACCGCGGGTAGTGAGGACTTGCCAACTCACTAGTGGGATGGACCTTCGCGGGGGTTGTGGTTGTCTGAGTTTGGCCTCAGCTGCTGTTCGCAAATCGCGGTTACGGCTCTTCTTTCGGTGACTGAAAGTTGAGTGCAGTTTCCGTGACCGGACAACGGCTCTTCTTTCGGTAAACGAGGGTTGAGTGCAGTTCCGTGTTTTGCCTGAATAGTAGTCTAGAATCAAACCAAGATGAATAAGGGCTGGCACTAATTCAATTGGTACTGGTGTGAATCCGGTTGCAGGGTACCCGCTTCTTTCTTTTGAAAGTTGAGGTGTGCTTTTGTAGCTGGTGGATCATCAGGGTGAATGTCAACACTTATAAACGACACCTGTGTGAGTGGTCACACGTCAGATAAGGCTTAATTGCTAGGTGCTGACGTTAATCAATTCATGCTTCTGTGCTCGATTGTTGAAAGGTCTCATTGGTCCAAGATCATGCGATTTGACGATATGATTTGTATCAAAAACCAACATAACTTAAGTTTTGACCGAGATACCACCCGTTATGTGCGATAAAGTAGTTAGCTCAAAAGAACCGCATGTAGCGAAAATTCTCGAGGCGGTAGTGAAAATGTATCGTTGCTTTCGAAACCGAAAAATGAATGTCTCAATAAAAAAATAACGTTTTTTTTTTTTTGTAGTCCGGAATTGGTACACAGAACTGTCTGATTCTGCTGCCAATTTGAAGCCACGAAAAGAATGACATTCGTCATTAGACCAACAAATTACATGTTTTTCGTAAAACCAAATTCATTCCCTTTAATGTTGCAAAGCTCAATAAAAAAATTTTATTTCTTATTGTTTTTGTACTTGACAGACAGAAATATAATACCATTTTCTCCTTTTTAAATTGGACTTCTTTCTCAAATAAAAGAGGAATACCTACCTAAGAATTCCCAGTTTGATCTGACATAATAAATTCTAAGTTCCCATTTATCTATACCTATAGATAAAAGAACAGCCTAATTTTTGTGTTCGTTCGCTAACCGGGCACACTGGTTGACCGATTTTCCTAATTTTTTCTCTAAATACAAGAGGTTTTAGGGTAGAAGGTTTAGCAAAAATAAAATGTATACTTTTCAAATCACAAATGGTTCAATTGTTAAAAAATGTTAAAAAATTTTGTATTTCGCACTACAAAAAAAACTGATCAATATACGAACACTCAATTTAGTTTGAAAATTTTGTCAAATATTTTTTTTTTTCAATAAAAAAATCAAAAAAAATGTCAGTGAAGAAAAAAAATATTTGACAAATATAATTTTTCTTCGACAAAAAAAGAATTTCAGTGAACCTAGGAAATTATATTTGAACTAGCTGACCCGGCAAACGTTGTTTTGATATATGAAATTTCTAGGGTATGAAAATATGTATGTTTATCTTATTTATTTTTAGTGGGTACGTATTTGTTAATTATATTGTTATTTGTTATTTATAACGTTTTGAATGTTGATGGAATGTGTCATTAATAAAATTTAATCAACACTAACGAACTGGAGGTATTCCACGTATAATTATTGTCTGAATGAAAAACATGGTGTGTTCAAATTTAAGCCACAAACAGACATTATTTAGCTTTGAGTCAATAGCCATTG
>CAKKXW010000038.1:125063-137549 GCA_920937365.1 Sphaerophoria rueppellii | reverse complement strand
GAAGGTTCTCATAGTTCTCATACTTTTTCACGAAGAGTTGAAACGGCAAGCCTTAGCCGCAATTTAACATCCACGGGATTTAAGAAGTGTGCGTGGGTCTCTTTATAACTACTCTCATTCGGTGAATCCGGAACCGAGAAAATTTGGAGCTCTGAATCTTTTTGTTGCTGAGGACAAACTTTGTTGATTATACCACGGTCAACTGCTGCAGACGAATGGAGTCGTTTAAAAACTTCTATTTCAGGAAACTTACATTGGCCAATTATTGGACATTAAAGAGAGAGTGGCGCGGAGGATCTTGAAGAGCCAAGGCCTAAGTGGCTTACTCTCATCAATATTTCTCTGGGTGCGTGTGAAGAATTTAGGGCACCTACAATTTAACGCCGATTCCGAACGGCAAAGTTGAGAAGCACTTTTTCATACTCTTGATACTCTTGGAAGTTTTGTCAGTTCTTCGCATAAGGCAATGCCCGAGAAAGATGAAATAAAAAACTTTGGGCACGAGTAGGTCTCGAACGCACGACGTTCTGCTTATCAGCCAACGCATCTAACCACTAAGCCACGGACACTATTGGACATTGGAAATGGAATAATTTCACTTGATTCTGAAGGCCGAATTTCACTTCCCAACAATTTTTATTGTAATGCAAATTCACGGAATGAGTTGATTCAAGATGTCTTTCCAAGCATTGAATCTTTGAGTTGAAGTGCAATAATGGCTGGTACAAATTAAAGTCTTTCTAAAATCGATGCAACAATTTATTTTGAACTAGACAAATAAATGCATAATTTTTTGCCCACAAGTCGTTTGAGTGGTTTGACACAATTATAAATGAAAACGATGTAGTAAATTTTACGAGACGGAGTTTTTGAATTTTTTGCATTTATGCATTTATGTACCAGGACTGCTTCCACATTTTTTTAACTCTGATGGTATAAGCATTACTATGTTTCGGGACATCAATCAACTTAAACTTTACAGTAAGTACTACAAGACTAGCCGTGAAGAAGTCAATGGCATACGTCTTTAGTTTCCTGTTCGACTTGAATTCACTGAAAAATAAATAAGACGCAAGGTCAATCTTTAAAAATATGTGGTTTTGATTTAGAAATTTCTGTTTTTCCTCATGGTCAACTATACAGGGTATCCTGTAATTTGTCTGCCATATACTTTGGGATGTGATTCTTGGTCATATTCTTAGAAAATAATCCTTCTAAGACAAAGTTACTTTTTCATCACTTTTTGACAATTAAAAAAAAGGCTGACTTTGTATTTAAGTAGTGTTCAATTTTTCTTGCCCGAGCAAAGTGTTGACTTTAAGATATTTTTTTTTTTTTTTTTTTCAAATAATGCGTAAAGAACATAAAGTTTACTTGCAATCCTGAAGAGGGTTAAAAGCGTACTTCTGCCTATACCTGGCTTGCTGTCAAAATCCTAATTACCTTACCTCTTCTCAGGGAGCTAAATTTGGGGAAGATATGTTTAATGGGTAAATTAACTAAAACAAATTATGTAAAAGAATTGAAAAACGAATAGATTATTCATCAGATTAGCAAATACAGGCATGATTTTTCTAAGAATATTGTTCATTTCTGCCTATCCATCGATTACCGTATTCTTCATCCTGCCAATCTCTAATTTCCGAACCGTTGTGGGCCGAAGCCCTGCGAAGCGGGCAGGGGTTTTGCTAGTATAGTATATAACGACTACTTTTCAAGTTGTGATGACACTTTTTGTTTCACTTAAAAGATCACTGAGATTTGATATAGTGAGTGATCCCTAGATTACATCCTCCTTTTAAATACAATAAAGAATACAATAAGAAAAATAAACTGTTTTCATATTGCCATTTTTCTAAATTTCATTGTCTCATAAATTCGAACATCACGTTCGTTGTACGAGTAATATTTTGCAAATTTTCCATTACATCAATAAGGCTTTGACAATTCATGTTAATAAACAAAAGAAAAACTATTTTAATTACAATCAAACGCTTTTCCGAAGTTAAATAAAATAAACAATGTATTGGTAAGCTTGTGACATAAAAAACAATTACCCCTATATCAAATAAAATAATACCTAATAACATAATTTACGAGTCATGGCCATTATGGAAACTGTCGATGTCGTCCGTCGGATTGTTTATTAACCTCTTGCTGCTGACTACACAGAAATCACGACTTCTTAATCGTGATCTGTCTGGAGCTACACATTGGCTATTACAAGTTCGATTCTAAATAACACAAGTTTGCATTTTTAGTCGTCAGTCAGTTGCTGTTAGAGACTTGATTTTTTTGTTTTGTGCTCATTTCGAGCACAAGTTTCACTCTAAGGGCATATATGTAACTATGCAAAAAAAAAACAAAAGATACTCGTGGCTGATACATAATATTAAGGCAATGTAAACAAAATGTTAATAGAGATTGTGGAGGATTAGTATTGTATTATAATGCCAGCAGTCATTCAAATATACTTCCTACATCGGTGGTATTTTATTCAGAACTCGTATCAGACATCGAAACTTTTTCCATATTTGAGTCTTCAGGGCTCAAGTCTCCATGGAAACACAGATGTTGATGGAAATGACAAAAGTTAAAAATCTAAGCCTTAATAAGCCAGAATTTTTCTTGAGGCGATTTCAATAAAATGAACTGATGAGGGATGCTTTTAAACTGGAAATGCTAATTTCTAGGTAAATGTGTTCGTTCTCTTTTTTGAGATTTTCGCAAATACGAGTGGTTTGATAAACTTGGACCATTTCTGAATAATATGAATTAATATTTATCCAGTTAAAAGGACAAGCGTGCGAAAAACGATTAAGTCCCTCAATTTGATTAAGATTATCAATGGACCATTATTTGACACATTCAACCCGTTAGACAATGAGGCAAAAACCTTAAACGGGGCGATGACGATAAACTATGGTTAACAAACAAATTCAACGTCCTAAAGGATGTGTAATCTATACCAACCAACGTCTATTTAACGAATAGATGAAGGTTACGGTCGGAAAAGAGGTTTTATAATGAGGGTAACACAATGTCCGGCGGCCGGCGGCGCGGCGCGCGGTGAGCATCGTCGTCGTTGTTCGGTTTGTTTCGGTCTAGGGAGCGTTTTATGTAAATTTTGCTGCGTTTTATCCTTGATTAGATGGTGTTGTGGGATGTGATAGAGAAAGAGAAAAAAACACTTTCTATTTCAATTAGGGAAGGAATTGGATGTAAAGAAGACTTAATTGTGTGGTTTGACGTGGGAGTTATTTGATAATATGCTGTTGATTGCTTAATACCACGGTAAAGAGGTGAATTGATACGGATGGTTGGTGTGGTAAATTCAGAATTTTAATGAGCCTCTTCAAGATTATTGACAGGATGTATAATTAAATGTCTTTTCAAAAAGTAAATTTTACGGGTCATCACTGTCAGAATTGTTATTAGCATGCCAATGTCGTGGGTCTACACCATCATTCAACGGATATTTTCACTTCCACCTTGTTTCCCATCATGAAGTGTACCGCAAAAGACTTCCTAATTTCCAGTGAAGCGAAAAATCACCACCTACTTATTATAAATCTCAGTTTACAAATCGTGCGATTTTTTTTTTATTGTTTTCAGATTTTTGAAAACTGAATTTCCGGCTGAAGCATAATTTTGAGAAACTTACGCCTAATTTCTTGACAAAGTTCTAGCCTTTAAAACTTGGTTTAGTGAAATTTTAGAACTCATTTGAGTTCTTAGTCAATTTATTCTTCACTAAGAGCTAACGCACTAGAACTTTGATTTAGAACTTTGTTATAGTTACAACTTCGGTAAAATAAGACCCTCAAATTCGGGGGTCTAGTTACTTAGAACTTGGTTTTATTTGCCCCTGCACCTGCATTGTAGCATTTGCTGGTAATAAATTATCGTTGGAGTTGTCAGACGACCGCGGCACAATTGTTTTTTTTTCCAAAATTATTTTTTTTTTATTATCACTTAAAACTACTACTAGGTTCAAAAAATAATAAGTTCTAAGCGCTTAGGGTTCAATGATAATTTTAGATCAAGTTCTAGAGAAGTGAAGATATGCACGAGTTCCAAATATTCTAAAAACTTAGTTCTAACGTTAGACCGAGATCCACTAGATCGAGTTTTAAAGGGAATTTAGAACTTTGTGAAGAAATTAGGAAATTAGTTCAGTTTTAAGACACAATTTGGAACCAATTGGTTTCACAGAAAAGCAATCGCTTATATAAAATTATTTGAATTATTATTTTCGTTCTCCATGATTCTCAGCAGTTGGTGTCTCATACAATTTCTGTTTTTGTGAAAGGGTGTGGCTTAATTCTCATAACCTTGAGTGACGAATAGGAGTTGATTCTGATAAAAAAGTAGAATTTTGTTGGGACATGATGTGGTATTTTGATTTCCAGTCTTTTGACCCCAACCTAAAAAGCAACCAGACACTTCAATTGCTACCATGTTACTTCAGTCAATTTAAGTTGAAGCTGTTGTTAAAACACAAGACTCTGCATGATCTTATTAGAATTTAAGAAAGAAATTTTGTGGAATAAATTGCTGAATTTCATCAAAACTTGCAGTCAATCTCAATACCTTAAAATATGTACCTTAAAATATATTGCCATCGGCGTAAATAACTAATATTTTCAATTGCTATTTTACTTACTTAGCATTCGTATAACTCTTGTCTGGGCACTGATTCCACGATTCATATCGAAACATCGTCTCGGTACCGCCTGTAACATTCTGCTTCGCTTTAGTTTTACTCCAATAAGTACGTATAGCACACAGATGGCAGTCATTGGTCCGCCAAAGAATATAAATCCCGATATAACAAAAAAGTCTTGAGTTAAGTCATTTTTCACCTAAAAACAGAAATAAGAAAAGCAATCAAACACGACTACGACGACAAGAAATTACAAAATTACAAAATCACAAAATCACAAAATCACATAAAACCAAACAAAGGCCAATTAAAATCTAATTAATTCAAAGCACAAAATCAAATAAAAGTTCTATCCTCTTAAAGTTCGTCTTCGGTTCGTGGTTTCAATTTCAAGTACATTCTTAGAAAATTCTCAAACACATCCAAAGGACTTTATGGACAAATTGTAACGTTATTCACACCAGCATGCCAACTTTCATTGATAAAGTAGTAGCAGTTAAAACGCTACTCCCATACTCACCGAACAAGTTCTGGTGTCATTTTCTTTCATAACGGAAAATTGCATCGCTTGTGGTAATGCCAGCAGAAAGGCAGCAACCCAAATTGCCATGATGAACTTTATTGCCCGGGATAATTTCGACATCGTGTGTTGTCTGTAAAAGATGAAGACAAAACAGCACAAAAAAAGTATGAGAATTAGTAATGATAGTAAAAAAGGCAGCCAACAAAACACCATCAGGATCTAGGGTATGAGAAAACGGGCTGTGCTGCTTACAAATGAATAGTAATAAAAACAAAACAAATTTCATGTCCTTCGGCAGATTCTTGATTCTTTGATGATAGAGCGTGCTAGATTGATTGCCCTCGAACAATCAATGTTTCAGAGCCAAAACATGACAGGCTGTCTTCTCTACAACAAAGGAGTCAGTTTAGGTTCTTGCTCCCTCTCGCTTTCGGAATTTCGTTAAAATTGTTACATTTTGTCATCATAGCACATTTGTCTCGTCGTCGTCAAAAATATAGATTAATACCTATTGAAAAAATTCAACACTCAACTCACCTAAATGGATGACATATGGCAATGTATCGTTCGACGGTGAATGCAGTTATTGTGAGGACCGTTGCATTGGCTGCAGTCTCCGTCAGGATTCCACCAAAGATGCATACGACATCGGTGAAAGGATATGATGTTGGATACCACATGCCGTATAATTCATTTGGCATTCCTGTTGAGGGAAGAGGAAAGAGAAAAGGGGCAGTTTTTAGTACCTGTCAGCAAGTTGTGTCATTGAAAAATGGTTATGAAGAAAAATTAGTATCCGGGAAGAAAGGTAGATTTAATAGCCGAACGTAGCTCGTGGGCGATGTGGGTCTGTGTTTAATTATACTTTTCTTGTTGAGTTTTTATTTTGGAAGGGTCGGTTGGAGCACACTCGTACATTTTATTCTTTGGCTTTGGGGAGTGGTATTTAAATTTTCCCATTCCTGGCAAAACAAAAACATTAATTTGCTTAAATGAAAATGTTTTTTGCCTGGGAATGGGCTTACGAGTACCTAGATACATACAAAGAATTTTTTAGTTTTTGTGAGTTATTTTTGCAAATAATGATATTAAAATAGAAAGTGGTGAAATTATGTAAGGATAGTTTGTTTATGTCATGTGATAAGTTACATAATCTTAATATTCTTAGTCACATAGTGACCAGAATTTCATTAAATCGGGTTGCTACTATCTTTGACCGTTTATTAAAAAAAATTAAAACACCTTTTGAAAATAGGATGCTAAGTTTGTAACTTTTAGACTTGAAATAGAGGAAACAAAAACTGTTATGTAAGGTGAAGTCTTTAACTAGACCTCAACCCATTTCCGGCGAGCGTGGCGAAAACGCAACGTCGTACTTTTCCGTGTCTGTGGCTTAAGGCTAATAATTAATTCAAGTAGAAAAAATGATTATCTAATCGACCTGTTTTTGGATTTTTTTTTTCCAAAATAACGTTTTCATACTTTTTAAGTATCTTGAAAAACGGGAATTTTGACAAATTCGAAGGGATTTTTTGAATTTTCAACTTTTTTATTAAAAACTAGCTGACCAAACATAAGACATATCTTTGTGTAGCCCGGTAAACAACCACTACCCGCTACCACATTATCTCACTTCCCCCTACTACGCTAGTCTTTCCCCGCTATAACCAGATGTCCGCAATTTCTTCCCGCTACCCACATCCTATTACCTGCTATCCCGTTACCAGCTAAAACGTTACCACTCTACCCGATACCCTTTTCCCGCTACCCACTACCCGGAATCTGTTACCCGCTACATGGTAAACTGGACTGCTCCCCGCTATCCTGTTTCCGCAATACCCCCTAAACCACTACCCGCTACCCTGGCCATGAACAGCTTCGTCGATCTTGTACAAAATACTTAAACCATCTAACCATCTACAGCACTACCAACATTCCCTCAAAATTAGGTACATAGGGGTCTGTGGTAGGAGGGTAATAATTTAGGAGTAAATGTTTTAAATTCCAAACCATAAGAAATAAAAAAAATGTTTGGGTAAACCACCCTTAACACTTAGGTGTGTAAAAATTTGTTATGAACCTGTTCTCATATCTACTGAATATACAAACGAAATTTCATCAAAATCGGTTAAGCCGTTTCGGAGGAGTATAAACACTAAAACTGTGACATAAAAATTTTATATATGATAATATATAAAATGTCTCCTTGCTGGGGCACTTGGGTTTTATTCGCTTCGAGAAAAAGATCTTCTTTCGAGTTGTTTAAGTTTCACAATGTCATGATAATTTCCTTGTAATTAATACCTCCAAAGCATCTTCTTACGACATACAACTTTAGCTTCTGCAATTGACATTTTTTAAATACTCGTAGGCATGTTTTTCCCAGTTTTACTTGGGCTTATAATCCTTTCATGTAGGAGGAGGCTTAGAAGCTCATAATTGAAAATTGAAATAACAAAAAAATAATAAATAAAAAATAATTGAAAAAACAAAAAAAAAAAAAAAAACAACAACACGAACACACAAACACAGGTTGAAACAATATTCCAATATTTATTTTACACCATTCGTATGTTTCGATTGCTTATGATGTAAGGCGAAAATACAACATTGTGTTTTCGCAACATTCGCTGAATATGATATCATTTTATCGTGCACAAACATTTTTTTTGTGACTTATGGTTTTTTGTTTGGTACATCGTTATTCTAAGAAACACCAATATAACATTTTACAAGGATAAGAGTATCCTATAAAAAAACAATATCAGATTTATAATCGTAGAAATACCGAATATCGAAAATAATTCCCAAATACGAAACCAAATGAAACTACTTGCGTATACTTTTAAGGTATAAAAGAGGATAACCCATCATAAAAAATATTCGAAGAAGTCCAGATTATCGTAAAAAAAAAATAATGATATACATACATATGTACGTTAATTCTCTGGAATCATCATCATCTCTGGTATGCATCCTTTATGCATCCTGTATACCCTAGTTGAATATATATTGGTCTTATCAGCCCCAGGGGCCCGTTTCAAAGCTGTGAAGTTCTATTTGCATGTTTGTGATAACAGTGCAATTGACCCTAACGAAAAGTTTGCAAAAGTGTAAATTGTCAAGAATATGCTGGACGAACGGTTCATGCAGTTTCAACTATGTTCACATCAACTTTCAATTGACGAACAGATGATTACTCATTACGGACGTCATTCAGCAAAAATGTTCATAATTTTGGATACAAGTATTGCAAGTTTGCAAGTGCAACCTGTCCTCCCATGATGGCTACGTGTTGTACTGCGATTATTTTTGAAAGTCGAAACACTAAACGAACACACAGTAACATTCGACATTGTTCTTACGGGTGATGTGAAATATCGTCAAACGAAATAAGGCCGAATTCGAAAAATTTGGCAGTATTTCGTTTTTAAAAACGAAATAACACCAAATTCTCAATTTCGCTTTATTTCGATTTAGAAAACGAAATAATACCAATTTGGCAGTATTTCGATTTGAAGTTATGTAGAATTAGGTAACGAAGTCAGAAGTCCTTCTTATGTGAGTCACTATGGTGGGTCAGTAGTCCCATATTTATTAAATCTTCTATCGAAAGTTGCAAATGAAAAAAATGTGTCTTATGACAATCAGTAAATTTATTTGTCACTATTATATGGAAATAAAATATGTTCATTGTAAAACTAAAGCAAAAAAACGTGTATACACATAACTACAACTAAAAAAGTTTTATAAAAAAAGGACCATTTTTATTTATATTATTTGTCGATAAAATTGGCAGAACAATTCATTTTTCAAAGCTGCTTAAATTTCCTTTTATTTGGAAAAGGAATCACCGGTGCAGTGCATTAACGCCCATGGTATTAACACCCGCGGGTGTTAATTCCAAAAACAAAAGGAATTAACTCCCGTGGCTGTTAATTCCTTTTTTAAATGGTACTTAAACTTAGAAATAATACCTTACTTAATAAAAAAATGCCTTATTTCGGTTTTTCAGTTTTGATTACAAACTTGGCGCATTGAAACAGAAGTCCCGAAAATGGTTTTCGGAACTTCTAACACACTATGGAGGGTCATCAGTGCCGAATTCGATTAAGGGATTACTTACCCACTATGTGAGGTCAGTAGTCACAATTAAATTTTACTTTTTATGGGACAAAAGTCCCAAATGAAAAAAAAGTGAAACAAGAATGTGGATGCTAAAAAAATAAACAAAAAATTTAAATTCCTGTTTCTTTATAAGCGGTCGACAAAATTGTCAGAGCAATTAATTTTTCAAACCTGTTGAGGTCTCCTTTTATGTGGAAAAGCAACCACTACACATCCTGTAATGCAAAGAAAGATTTTTGTAAGCATTTCAATGATTCATTGAGGCCGATACAAAAAATTAAAGATCGATTTGATTTTACTGCGAACGGAGCGAGCGGAAAAAATTTTGCTCAAAAGAGAATCAATTTGGGGTGTGAAAATAAAAAATATTCGCGCGAATTTTTTTATTTTCACACCCCAAATTGATTTCCTTTTATCAACATTTTTTCCGCTCGCTTCGCTCGCTAGCAATTATTGTTTCTGCTTCAGATTTTGATTCAAGCTCCAAAACCTTTATTAAAATATTATTTTAAAATATGTGAGACTGAATTAAAGTTTATTCTTGCAAAATTAGTGCTTACGTCTGCATCCACATGATGCAAGAGAACTGAACATCCTATCAATACAAACATTTCTTTCTGATGGAGCTGTTAATTTAATTAAAACAGCTCAGTTATTTTAGGTGGCAAAAAGATACAATAAGATGAAACTGGGTTCAAGTACAGTGTGCTTGTAGAATGACCTACTCTCACCGAACACCAAAGTTCAGAAGAATGTTTGCATTGAGAAGAGTTTCCTTTACGGCACATAGACTTAGAGCATGCGGTATGTAAACCTTGAAATTGTGTTCAAACTTTCATATTGCTCAATTTATTGTCTTACAAAACGTTTAAAACTATACAACGAAGGTCAGAAACCAAGAATTTTACTTCTGGACTGGTCCCAAAATAGAATTCGGCACTTATGTGTTATGTCTCACCATAGTTACTGTGCGAAAAAATAAATAATTATTTAACTTGCAAAATTATGTTCAGTTTCAATAAATTGGTTGATACAATTACTAACATTCTTCGTAAAAACCTGTATAGGTCAGTTTGATGATGGGAAATAATTCCACCAAAATATTGTGCAGTTATTTCCTACTCGCAGTGGGAATTTATTCCACTTTAAAAAGTCGAGCCAATTTCCGCTTTGGGTGTAGTAAATTCCCGCGTGTAGGTGTAGCAGATTCCCGTGAAGTTATTTCCCTGCACCGATTTCGGGGTTACTTCCATTATACTTCCATTACATGTTTTCCTATGAGGCAATGTTCTGTTTATGCTTATATTTTTTCTGCTTCTGCTCAGAAAATCAACCGTTTCAATCCTATCATGTAGTGTTCATAGGTTATGCCTATATTTCTTACATTAGTTTGAAGAAGATTTCGAGAGATTTTAGGTTTGGAAGTACTTATAAGGCTGCAGTCGGTGTTGAACAAAGTGTTCCGATGATACACTTTCTTGGCTGATCGCTGGACTTTAATGAGTTTTTCTTAAATTAAAGATCTTGTCCAGTCAAGACAACTCCATAAGTGAGTATCGGTCTGATTTTTGGAGGAAAAACCCATTTTTGAACATTGTGCCTGTTTTGCAAGTAAGGAGTGCTACAGGGGAGTTCCTTTAATTGTGAGTGAGTATCTTTTCTTAAATAGTATTAGTTTCGTTTTATGTGGATTAACGTCCAAGCCACAATACTTTGCCCAATTAGTGAGACTATTTAAAGAATTTTACAGGAGTTCTGAAAGAAATTGTGGGTGTTTTACAGATACAAAAATTGCAACAATCACTTTGAAAGCCTCTACTTCCAGTGATGTTACAACTATGTTAAAAAGAAGAGGCGATAAGAAATCATATTGAAGGCTACCTCAACGAAGCGATGTGGTTATAGTAAAGTTGGAAATTATTGTCCTGCTATTAAGTATGTAGTGTCGTAACATAGTGGTAAGGTGCGTTGGCTACTAAGCAGAACGTCGTGGGTTCGAGTCCTACTCGTGCTCATGGTTTTTATTTCATCTTTCATGGGCACTGCCTCTTGCGAAGAACTGACAAAATCGGCATTAAATTGTAGGCCCCTTGCGAAGAACTGACAAAACATCCAAGAGTATTATCTGTCATGAAATAGTGCTTCTCAAGTTTGCCGTTCGGAATCGGCATTGAATTGTAGGTCCCCTAAATTCTTCACACGCACTTAGAAAATTGTCGATGAGAATAAGCCACTTAGGCCTTGGCTCTTCAAGAGCTGTCGCGCCACTCTATTTATTTTTTTTTATTTTTATTAAGTACTAGCGAATTCCCTGCCCGCTTCGCAGGGCTTCGGCAAACAACGGTCGTGAAATTTAGGGATTGGCTGGATGAAGAATACGGTATTCGACGGATTTGCAGAAATGGAACATTATTCCTAGAAATATCGTGGTTTTTCAATTCTTTTATATCAATTTTATAGTTCATGTACCCATTAAACATACCCCAAATTTAACTATCTGAGAAGAGTTTAGTTAGTTAGGGTTTTGACAGCAAACCAGGTAGGCATACGTATACTTTTAACACGCTTCGAATTGCACAGTGTTATAAATTTTCTTATAACTATCAATTCTTGGGAAATTTGGAAGTGCTACAATAAAAATATTGAACAAAAAACTCTAAATTCAGTTTTCTTTCCTGTTTTAGATTTTTAAATGTATAATAAAATGTATGGGTTTTAAATACGCTTATAAATGAGATTTTATTTAATAATTTTTTTGTTCATTAGGTAAAAATAAGAAAACTTTGTGTACCTTACACATTATTTGATAAAAATTGAATTAAAGTCAAAATTTTGTTCGGGCAAGAAAAATTGAATACCATTTAAAAATTGACCTTAACATGAGTCAGGGAAGGGTACACCAAAGTTAGCCTCTTTTTTTAATTCGTCAAAAAGTAATGAAAAAGTAAGAAATCAGACTTTATTTAAAAACGATAATTATAGAATATGACCAAGAATCACATTCCAAAGGATGGCAGACAAATTACAGGATACCCTGTATAGTTGACCATGAAAAAAACTGGAATTTCTAAATCTTATTTAGTTTTGACAGGGAATGCAAGTCGAACAGGAAACTGACGACATTAAGAATCAAATGACATGTCTGGTAGCCCATTTGCCATTGTCTTCT
>CAKKXW010000038.1:49239-67997 GCA_920937365.1 Sphaerophoria rueppellii | reverse complement strand
TTGCTTCCTCGTTACATTAAAATTGGATTGCACTTCTTCAAGAAAAAACTCTCGACGACCACATTCAAGGTTCGAACATTCACATATATTTGTTGAAAGTCGAATTGACGCCTGAGAAATACGAACGTCTGACATAGCTTTCTATTGATTCATGTATTTTTGACAAATAGCTTAGAAGTTTGATTACTGTCTACATATTGAATTTTTGAGTCCTAAGTTTTTCAATTATGGGACACAACTAAAATTTCCCTGGCGAAAAATTAAGGCAAACTGTTTTTAACAAGAAATTCAAAGGAGCGAACGAAAAGTATTTTGAAGCTCTTGATATTCTTAAGAGAGGTGCTTTATCAAAATATTTGGAATTAAGACTTCTTTGGGATAAATGAAATGTTTTTTTTCCGACGCAGGTTAAGAAGTTGAATTATATACATATCCGTTGACATTTGAAATAAATGGATTTTTTTTAAATCAAAAAGGAACCATTACCGAAAAGCTATTTTTTGTCTTTTAGTTATTTGGTAATAATCGTAAACACAAAATTACTTACTAACTTATTTATGGTGGCGCTACAGTCCAGGTCGGACCAAGGCCTCACCCAACAAACTAGCTAGCTGTCTCCAGTTTCACACGCCAAGTTGGTTCAGGTCCTCTACCACCTGTGTGCTCCACCTGAGTCGCGGTCTTCCTCTTCTGCGACGTCCTTCCGGGTTGGATTCGAAGACTCTACGGGCCGGAGCATTATTTTCCATTCGCTCAACATGACCCAACCATCTAAGTCGTTGGAACTTTACTCTTCTGGCTAGGTCAGTGTCGCTGTACAGCTGTACAGTTCTTGGTTGAATCTTCGTCTCCATTCTCCATTAACGCAGACAGGACCAAAAATCACTCGAAGAATTTTTCTCTCAAAGCAGCCCAAAGCGTTTTCATCAGATGTTGTCATAGTCCCATGTCTCTGCACCATACTTTAGTTGCTCGGGAGAGGACTTTATTACTCAATTGCCTTCTAAGTCCAAAGAAGCAGCGATTGGCAGGAGTGATTTTTCGTTTGATTTTAGCGCTGGTGTTGTTGTCTGAGTTGAAAGCGGATCCCAGGTAGACAAAGTCCTTAACTACCTCGAAGTTAAATCTGTCTATGATGACGTTTGCTCCAAGACGTCGATGTTGGTAGTGCTTTCTTGTCGACAGCATTAACTTGGTCTTGCCCTCATTAACCGATAGACCCATCCTCCTGGCCTCCATCTTAAGACTCACAAACGCTCCACTGACATCACGCTGTTTTCTTTCAATTATGTCAATGTCGTCTGCGTATCCTAGTAGCTGGACGGACTTTTGAAAGATTGTGCCTCTGGTGTTGACGTTTGAGCTTTGCACAATCTTTTCAAGAATGATGTTCAAGAAATCGCATGACAACGCATCGCCTTGTCTAAGACCTTTCTTGACATCGTCCGGCGTCCGTTGGGTTTTTTCCGACCATGATGGAACAGCGTGAGTTTTCCATTGTCATCTTACACAGACGGACGAGCTTTTCTGGTATGCCAAAACAAGACATTGCTTTATATAGTTGGTCTCTATAGACGCTGTCATACCCGGTCTTGAAATCGATGAAAAGTTGTCAGGTATCGATTTGAAGTTCTGGTTTTTCTCCAAGATCTGCCCTAAGGTGAATATTTGATCGAAAACACAAAGACAGTGTGTGGAAGAGAGTTCCACATTCGCGTCGTACGGCTGAAGAACGATTCTCTGTACATGACAGTACGTCCGAAGTTGGGCTCAAAGGTGAACTGATGGGCATTCTGCGGAGGAATGCAACTGGCTATTTCACGAAACCGTTGAAGTATCGGTAAAATAAGGTGAGACATGAGACATTACGCCAATGTTCTAAAGATATACGTCACTGGAGCACCAGCCACGACATGAGAGTTATATTCAAGCTTAGGACGTATGTAAGTTTTGTAGATGATAGCCAGATCAGAACGGGAAAAATGTCTTGCATCGTCTTAAGAAACTTTAACATCTTGCGATATTTTTGGCGACATCGCATATGTGCTCGTTCCACAAGAGGTGGTCACTGGTCAGTGATGCACATACCAAAAATCTCGAGATGTTCGGTCTCATTGATGCAAGTGCCACTCATGGACAGTTGCAGGGGAGGTATATCTTGATGTTGTATAATTGAACACAAAATAGCTGATGAATTCAAATGGAGCTAAGAATTAAATTCTGAGCTTATTTTAAATTAAATTTTGCCTATTCTCTTCAATGCCTGCTCTCCAGACAACAGGAAAAGGGTAAAAAAAAAGCAGACGGCTTTGAAAGCAAATCAATATCATAATTATTGAGGAAGTAAATGTGTTTATTCATATCACATTTTCTATGCCCGGGTAGCTCAGTTGGTAGAGCGTTGGACTTTTAATCCAATGGTCCAGGGTTCAAGTCCCTGCTCGGGCGATTTCTTTTTTTTTTTGTTTATTAAAAATAATGAATAAAAGAAACAAAATAATTGCACTTTTAGATGTTTTTTTGCTTGAAGTGTAGTTTTTCTTTAATTCTCACGTTATAATCGCCAGTCGCATACATTTGTACATAAAACTCTTATAAATTTGCAATTCTTTACAAACAGGTGATTTAAATCTCAAAAACCTAAGCAACGATGGACTGAGTTCGAAATCCGTCGGCCTTTTATATTAATAATTATTAGTTTGTGATACTATTAAGTATAAGCTCAACACCAACAGCAGCCTTGGAAATGCTTTTAAACCTAACACCTTTTGACATTATCTCCAAAACGGTGGCAGCTAAATCATGCGTAAGACTCAGAGCCACCTCTCCATGGATCAGTCAGTTACAAAACTGGTCATACTACTATCCTAGACTATAACACCCCAAAAATGGTATTCGATAATAGCTTCCAAGTTTCAATCCCTTCAAGATCTTCTTGGGAAGAAGAGACACCCCTGGAAGACAATACGGTACACTTCTATACAGACAGGTTCAAAGATCTATTACGGCGTTGGAAGTGGTATCTATTCGAAACAACTGAAGCTCAGTCTATCATATAGACTTCCCAATCAATGTAGTGTGCTCCAGGCAGAAGTAATGACGATTAAAAAGGCACTACTCTGGCTTAAAGAAAACGTTATATCTTGCAAGGATATACATATCTTCTCGGACAGCCAAGTCGCTCTCAAATCTCTCGCGTCTGTCTCCATAAACTCTCAAATAGTCCACGACTGTCGATCATCTCTGAATTAGATGACAGTTTAACATTCACTTTATTTGGGTGCTGGGCCACAGAGACATCCCGGGAAATTGCAAAGCCGATGAGCTCGCAAAAAACGAAACACTTCTGCCAGCTGTTGGACAAAGACATAACATAGGAACATCACTTGCTGCATGCAAATATCTTCTCAAACAATATGCTCTAGAATCAACAAATGCTAGATGGTCACAGGGTACCACCTGCCTACCAACCAAACAAATATGGGCAAGCATAGAGCTGAAACGGTCAAAAGGCTTGATTCCCTGAGCAGACAAAATAAATATTGATAAAGCATTCTACATAGAGTAAGGGAAACAAATAGTATAATTCTACGAAAATAGCAAACTTATTTAACATTTTTGGTACACAAATTTAATTCAAATTAACAGTCTTCAGTTCATGAGACCCGAATCCATGATTCTAAGTTTCCGATGACTTTAGATTGTTTCAATTGTTGCTCAGTGTTGTGATTTGCTCACTTTCATCCGATTTTGGACTGTCTAAGTCGTTCTCATTGAGCCATTCAACATCATGGTGCTCGAAATTTCGATAAGTACATCAGCTCATTAGTACGACGCCGGTGAGCAGCAACTCTTACAGGTCTAACAAACAGGTCTCAATGTGACGATTTAGTGAATTGATAGAAGAATGGTAAGGACCACACGTTTTGCAAAACCAAATCATCAACTGTTTGTTTTACTTTAACAGGTGGTTGAAGAAACCTATTATCTAGTAACATGAATAGGCGACTTCTTGGAGGACAGCATTCTATATTTCTACATTTACGAATTTGAAGCAAGTATTGGCTTTCACGCACATGTTTTGAATAGCATTTAAAATCTGGAAAACGCATTGTTTTCGGGAATCCCCAAAATAGTAGCAGTAAATGACTACCGATGACGTAATCATCATCTAGACTCGCCTATCCCCCATGTCATCCAAAATAAGCAAATCAATGAGATATAAGAGATATCAGCGAAAATCCTATGTGTGTCCTTGGTATTTCCCTCTATACTTTGCCTGGCCTAATAATTTGCATTGAAACTATATTGTATGATATGGTAGGTATATTTATTAACGTTAGCATTAAATGATTTGAACGTACAAGCCTTCTTGCATCGGGAGATATTGAAATACACTACGCACCTCGATTTTTTTTTATTTTTGCTCCAGCGATCGTATTTTTCGACCAAATTTTCACGTTTCGGCAGATCGTGGAAAAGACCTATGAACTCCAAATCGATACCCACCACCTTTTCATCGATTTTAAGGCCGCGTATGATAGCATCTACAGAGACGAACTGTACAGAGCTATGTCTAGTTTTGGCGTCCCTGCCAAGCTCGTTCGCTTGTGCAAAATGACGATGGAGAACTCACGCTGCTCCATCAAGGTTGGCAACGAGCTTACGGAATCTTTCGACGTCAAAAAAGGATTCAGACAAGGCGATGGACTGTCATGAGATTTCTTTAACATCGTTCTTGAGAAGATAGCGCAGAACTCCAACGTCAACACTAGAGGTACTATCTTCCAAAAATTTGTTCAACTACTCGCGTACGCCGATGATATTGATATAATGGGAAGAACACAGTGTGATGTCAATGGCGCCCATGTGAGAATTGAGACAGAATCGGCAAAAATGGGTTTAGCGGTAAATGAGGGAAAGACGAAGTATATGCTGTCTTCGAGGAAGGACACCCAACACCGACGGCTCGGGCATAACGTCACAATAGACGCATATAACTTCGAGGTAGTAGAGGAGTTTGCCTACCTAGGCTACGCTATAAACACGGGCAATAACACCAGCGCCGAGATCAGACGAAGAATAACTCTTGCTAATCGCTGTTTATTTGGGCTTAGAAAGCAATTGAGTGGAAAAGCCCTCTCTCGAGCAACTAAGGTTAAACTGTACAACACACTCATCATCCTAGTGCTGCTGTAAGGTGCGGAAGCATGGACCCTGACAAAATCGGATGAAAGTGCCTTAGGCTAAAAACAAACCGAAGCGGACAAAACGTTTGTTCGCTCTTCCCCGGACACAGGTCCATTGCTCTTATGAGGCAACACACACAGAAACAGACACGACACAATAAAAAGTCTTGTCCGCTCGTCAGTTGCAGTAAATACATGGGGTTGTATAGGAGCAAACCACACCAAAGAAGACAAACAGTCCCGGACAAAATGTCGACGCCTAAAAGTACACACCGTCTTATGAAGAACCACAGACCAAAGTGAACAAGACAAACAAACAGATTTCGACAAACGGACATGTCGGTTGCTCATACTTGGATTTTTTTTTTATTGCGATATTTCTTGTTGTATTTTGTGCAATTTGGTATGCATGTGTTGTAAGGGTAAAAAGAATTTAGAAAAAGAAGAATTCAGAAAAAAGAACAGATTTATTTTGTGTGCATGTTTGTGGTTTCAAAGAAGTGTGCACAAAAACTCGACTAAATTTCTTCGTATGTATGTATGTAAATTATATATACGCATGTAATTCCAAAATGTGTCTGCAGATTATACCTAGTAGGGACGCTCTCAACGTGGTTCATTTTTGTTTACACTTTTGGATCCCGTTAGGTCTCACGTCTCACGTACACGAGAAATAGACGGCAATGTATGTATACGGTATATTATACACATGAAATTCCAACATTTTGTCTGATTCCCGATAAATGTAATTGTGCCATTCATCGAGGAATAAAGAAGCAAAATAAAATCAAGGGAAAAGGCTTTTTTTTCAATTTTTTTCTTCTTTGTTGTCCGCTTGCAAAACACACCGAATGCGACAAGGACAAAATATTTTGTCTTTGTCGTCTTCGGTGTGGGGTGAAGTACGACACGATTTTTTGTCTTGCGACAAGCAAACAGTTTGTCCGCTTCGGTTTGTGGTTAGCCTTAGGCTGTTTCGAGAGGAAAGTTCTTCGGGTCATCTTTGGCCCCGTGTGCATTGAAGGGGAATGGCGAAGAAGATACAACAGCTTACTTTACGGGTTGTACAACGACAAGGACCTAGCCAGAAGGGTCAAGGTCCAGAGACTTAGATGGCTCGGTCATTTAGAGCGAATGGACACCAATGCTCCGGCCCGGAAAGCCTTCGACACTATTCCCGAAGGACGTAGGAGGAGAGAAAGACCGTGGCTCTGGTGGAGCACTTAAGTGGAAGAGGACCTCAATCAACTTGGAGTGCAAAACTGGAGACGACTAGCTAAGGACCGAGCTAGCTGGCGGAGACTGTTGATTGAGGCCCAAGTCCACAACGGACTGTAGCGCCACTTTAAGTAAGTAAGTAAGATCGTATTTTTCAAAAAAAAAAATCAGTTTTCCCACTTTACATTTATAAATATACAATTCGTCTTTTAAGCGTGGAGGACTCTTCACTCTCAAACTTTTTCTGAAATAATCTTTTTTTCCAAACATTAAACCGCTACAAATGTATTTATTCAACAATTTAAGTTATCACTTTATCAGCATAAAGGTAATTATATGTTTTTCAAAGTCCATTCAACTCGAGGTATACAGACGAAAAAGAATATTTCTTTTCATACTGACGGATAATCTGAGTCAATATTTCACCAAATCCAATTTAATCAAGGTCAAAAAATAATATATTATATCACCTTTGACGAAGCATCAATGATATGTGACCGCAAATGAGTCATAGATAGTACTTTAGGTTCTATCATTGAACGTGATTCCAAAGAACTAATAATAAATGTACATAATTGCACGAGAAATAAAAATAATCACAATAGACTCTACCGAAAAGAGAACACATTTCGAAACTTGTGGGGCTTCTCTTGCTGTTTCATATCGCGTATAAAATGTCTTATCTCTGTATTTGTTTGTTTTTTGCTGTTTGTTTTTTTTTCTTAATCTCAGTTATTTAAATTGTTAATCTCAAAGTTGACAAAAAAGTAAACAAAATAAATTGAACTTGCCTGGAAATGTGTTGCCAGTGAAATCAACATGATCACCGCCAGTGCCACCAGTTACAGAATTACTACCGCCAACGCGACCCCCTAAAAGGGGTTGCGATTCGCGGTTATCAAAACCGTTATCCAGACTTATGCCCTCGAAATCTACCTCGGGCACCAAACAGATTTCCTCTTCGTTATTCGATAGATCACAACACGAACGCGGTGAACTGTTCTGGGTGCAACTGCTTCTGCTACTAGCCGTCCCGCTGTTTGTCACACTACAACAGCTCTCCTCTGCTCCACAATGACTATTCGAAGACAATGAAATTATGCTGCTGTTCTTATCAATGGAATGTACAGTAGGTTTTTTACTGTTACTCTTTACTCCAACAATGCCAAGCGAAGTGTCGATGGTAAATAATTGTGCAGCAGTAGCAGCAGCAGAATTTGGTTGATTATTGTGATGGAACTTACGGTTGTTTGATAAATGAGAAGTAATCTTGAAAAGAATAGAAAAAAAAGAATTTTTTTTAAAATCGATAGAATTTTATAAGACGTCATGAATCATGTAGTAGGTTCTAGGTTCTCTCTTTATCGTTTGAAAGAAGCGTCTACAAACGAGATAGAAAATAGAGAGAAAAAATAATCTCGTGTAAAGCTTGTAATTAAATTATAATAATTATTCAGGCAGTGTGTTAAGGCAAAAATTAAAATAGAGAAAGGATGGTGTGGTGTTTTTTACAGGAACATGACGGTGTAATTTGACAGATTCAAGATTTCATAGCTTAATCGATTCAAATAAAACTCAAACCGTAAGTAGAGTAGCACTTCTTGACTTTGTTATCAAAAACAAAGAAATTTAGTTAATTTTAAATGCTTTTCAATTGCAGCAATGCGCCTAGTGCTTTGCTGTAGGAAGCGTCAAATTCAAGCGTAGGTTAGGTAAGGTTGGAGCAAGAGCGGATTAAGAGGGGGCGATAGGGGCGACCCCCCCCCCCCATAAGCCTCCTAAAATCTAGTGATTCGACAAGCAGAATATAGTTTTAAAATAATGTTAAACATAAATCATCATCATCACGACCGTGGCACGTGGTTGGAAACATTATATTGAGGTGAAAAGAAAATTATAAAATATGAGTGCGACCCCTGATGTCCACACGACTTCCTTCCCAGAGCGAAAAAAATAAAAAACAATATTCAATTGTTTATAACTGATCTTTGAGCGACTCCAAAAGGGATATAAATCAAACTGTAGTCAATCTCTTTTCCTAGGAACCACAAAAATATATCCGGTTTAACTCATTTTCAATTGTTTATAACAAATTATTGTAAAATAATATATTTTCTAACATTGATGAATACAATTTTTCGAACTATTGTTGCATTTTATGCTGAAATCATCATAATTTTCATGAATAAATGATGAATACTTTCAGATTATGTTAGATTTTTTCAGTTTTTTTCCAATCCTTACAAAAAACCGCTGAAAACTTATTCAGTTCGCAATCAAGTAATTTTGGGCCATACGAGACCAATTTGATATCAGCACCATGAGCGGTTCGCGAGATAATCATAATTTTCATGCAGAAATGACGAATTTTTACTACTTTTAAATTTTTAATGCCAGTTAAAAATTGCTAACCTATAGCGAGAAACAGATTGAACCAGAAACAGCAACAGCGGCGGCCATTGTTTTAGAGCCCATGTATTTAAATCTTTCGACACAGATTAAACCAGCACCAGCAACGTCAACAGCGTCGTTTGGTCAAAGTCCTAAATTTGCTGTTGCTGGTCCATTGCTGAAAACTTTCCATGTACGAAAATCAGAAATGACTGTCATTGATTGGTTATTATTCTTAGACGTCGCTGGTGGTAATGTGTTTGGAAAATATTTGCTGGCCAGCGTGCTGTTTGGCGCTGGTGCTGTTGCAGGTTTAATCTGTTTCACGCATATGGCTGAAAACTTAATCAAAACTTAATAATGCAATTCTGCATCGAATGAATTCAATTTCATGTCAATACTGTGAGTCGTTCTCGTAGAAAAAAGAGTAACGCCAAAACGCATATACACACGCTGACATGATGATAAAATGCTTTGATGCCTAAATTGTAGATTCACAAAATCGGACCCTTTACAACAACTTCCTCTGGGAAATTAAAAATATCATAATTTTGGTTACATAATACCTTTAATAAAATCAACTTCAATTCATTAAGCCAGCTCCACCTAACACTAAATCACTGAGATCACTGAGATCTCAGAGGTCTCAGAGATTTTATAAGTGGAACAAATAATCTTAGCTGAGTACTGACATTTTTTTCTGGGATCTATGAGATGAAATTATTTTAAATTTAGATTTCTCACTCAGCTATTTTGACATGACTGACATATGCAGAAAAACAATTTATAAGGTTACCACTTTATCTCAATGAGAACTGAGAATTATGTTCCACCAAATGATTTTGGCTCAATTAAAGTGACATTGAGATGTCAGTGAGATATTTGAAGGTGGAACTGACCTACTGAATTAATGTAGGAAGCATTGTCATTGTTTATCAGCTTAGTTTCCTATCTCCAAAAATGTTCTAGAGATATTAATAAAAATAGAGTGGCTTGACAGCTGAAGAACCAAGGCCAAAGTGGCTTATATCTTCACTCTTTTTCAACACCCTGTACGATTAATTGTTTTTTTTTTAAGAACTCTTTTTCTTTGCCTATTACATCAACATTTTCAGGATCGCCTCCCACTCCCCCCCCCCCCTCTAACAAGAGTCTCTGGATCCGCCCCTGGGTTGGAGTGGCTGTTTAGATATTATTGACTCACTTAGACCTCAAGGTTCCATTGTGATACCTAAAGAAATTACTCATGGGAGAGTAAAGAACTTAAACAAACCATTTTGTACTTTTAATTAAGCTAGAGAGATATCTTGTGTCGATCGTTGCCAGTTCACTGGTATTATCGAAGAAGGGTTTACCGAGATAGTTATTCCTTCTATTGGAGAGTGCCGGACATGTACACAGAAGGTTTTGGACTGTTTCCTCTTCCTCTTCGTCCATGCAGCTACTACAGAAGTCGTTTGCGTAGACCCCCAGCCTCAAAGCATGTCTACCTTTGAGGCAGTGTTCTGTTATGACTCCAATTGTAGAGCTTATATTTTGCCTGCTCAGGGAAATGAAGCCTTTTGACCGTTTCATGTCTATGCTTGGCCACATTTGTAAGGTTGCTAGCAGGTGGAAAACTGTGACTATCTAGCATATGTCGATTCTAGAGCATATCGTTTGAGAAGATATTTGCAGGTAGCAAATTCCTATGTTATGTCTTTGTCCAACAGTAGGCAGAAGTGTTTCGTTTTTTGCGAGCTCATCGGCTTTGCAATTTCCCGGCATGTCTCTGTGGCCCCACCCAAATGAGGTGAATGATAAACTGTTCTGTCATCTCATTCAGAGATGATCGACAGTCGTGGACTATTTGAGAGTTTGTGGAGGCAGACGCGAGAGATTTGAGAGCGACTTGGCTGTCCGAGAAGATATGTATATCCTTGCAACATATAACGTTATCTTTGAGCCAGAGTAGTGCCTTTTTAATCGTCATTACTTCTGCTTGGAACACACTACATTGATTTGGAAGTCTATATGATAGACTGAGATTCAGTTGTTTTTAATAGATACCACTTCCGACGCCGTAATCGATCTTTGAACCGTCTGTATAGAAGTGTACCGTATTGTCTTCCAGGGATCTCTCTTCTTCCCAAGAAGATCTTGAAGGGATTGAAACTTGGAAGCTATTATCGAATACCATTTTTGGGGTGGTATAGTCTAAGACGCATGAGTTAGCTGCCACCATTTTGGAGAAAATGCCAAGAGGTGTTAGGTATAAAAGCACTTACAAGCCTGCCCTTGGTGTTGAGCGAAGTGCTCCTGTGATGCACATACCTGACCGCTGGACTTTGATAAGTTTATTTAGATTTACCATCTTCTCCAGTGCGATCCACCATACGACAACTTCCTAAATAAGTATCGGTCTGATTACCGAAGTGTATAGCCAGTGGGTTATTTTTGGGGAGAAGCCCCATTTTGAGCCTATGGCCTTTCTGCAAGTAAAAACCGCTACAGTAGCTTTTTTCACTCTTTCATCAATATTTGCCTTCCAATTTAGTTTTTTGTCTAAAATGAGGCCTAAATATTTGGCTTGGCCGGAAAAGCTTAAGGGTATTCCTTGAATCGTGGGCGGGTTAATCTGAGGAATTTTGTACCTTCTTGAAAAGAGTACTAGTTCTGTTTTATGTGGATTGACGTAGCCACACTGTTAAGCCCAATTTGTCAGCCCGTTAAAGGCATTTTGTAGGAGTTCTGAGAGAACTTGAGGATGTTTCCCAGATACAGATATTGCAACGTTGTCAGCATAGGCAATCACCTTGAAACCCTCTGCTTCCAAATTCAAGCGTATGTGTGGATAAAATCGGAAAACAAACTGTTGTCAAGGTCAGCAAAATAGCATTTTTACAGAACTACAGAAAATCAAGTCATTTAAAGTACAAGAACAAACAAAAAATCAACGCTGACTTGACTTTGCCGAGAAAAAAATTAATGGGATTAGAGTAAAGCAAAAAATAATGGGTCATTTATTCGGCAGTGGCAAGCTTCGTAAATTATGAACGTCATTGGAAACTAAACGTAATCCTTGCATTTGGGAATTTAACTGAGAATCCAATAAGGTAACATCTAAAGTAAAAGGATTTTCTTAGAAAAAAGAAGTTTTTGTTTGTTGTTTTTGTCCCTCCCGGTTCCGATCAAACGACAATCCCAATACCTACGATTTTTTCTCAACCTACACACTACAGGTTTTCGTCGAACCTGCAATCACTTTATTCTAGTGTTTATTTGATAATTTTTTGATGAAAAAATGTTAGAAAACGAGTATTTGCTGTTATAATTTAGGAAGGCGATTATGACTTGTCAGGATTTTTGAGGAAAATGAGAAAAATGTATAACAAAGTGCAAAAGCTGCGGTCGTACTTGACATGACGATATGATAGGTACCAGGATGTTGAAGTAGCTCAGAGAAGAGTGCATTGGTGCGGCCACTTCGAGAGGAGATGTAAAAGGAGGTGTCGGTGAACATTGGTTTTGAATTCTTGAAAATTACAATGACTCGGGATGACAGAGTGTGGAAGAAAGTTCCACATTCGCGTAGTACGGCTAAAAAATGATTCCCTATACTTGAGTGTACGTCCGAAGTTGGGCTCGGGGGTAAACTGAGTGGCATTCCTAGAAGCGCGAGTATTACGGGCGAATTATTTAAGGGGAGGAATGCAACTGGCTATTCCACTGGAGCAATTACCGCAAAAGTAGCGATAGAACAAGGAGAGACATGCTACTTTACGACGGTGGTCTAAAGGAGTGAATGCATCAGTAATCTTTCTATCACCAATCTCTCTTTTTTGCATTCCATCCAAAAGGCTTAAGTAAGTAGCTGAGGCACCAGCCCAAAGGTAGGAATTGTACTCAAGCTTTGGACGGATATAGGTTTTATAGATAATAGCCAGATCAGACGGGGAGAAAAATTTCTTGCACCCTCTTAAGAAACCCAAACATCTAGCGGCATTTTTGGCGACATCACATATGTGCTCGGTCCACAAGAGGTGGTCAGAGATGCACATACCGAGAATCTCGAGATGTTCGATCTCATTGCTGCAAGTGCCAATCTGGGACTGTGGCAGGGGAGGTATATCGTCAGCGAAACAATTTATTGGATTAGAAGTTGCAGACAAGAGATCATTTATGAAAATGAGAAAGAGGGTCGGAGACAAAACGGAGCCCTGGGGCACACCAGCATTTATATTGTGGGTTTCATATTTGAATCCGTCCAATACAACTTGAATTGAATGGTTCGAAAGAAAGTTTCTAATCCAACGAAGAAGGTATTCATGGATACCGAAAGCACGCATTTTCGATAAAAGAGCAAGATGCCAGACTTTATCAAATGCCTTTGAAAGTGCAACAATTTTACTTTCTCCAAAACGATGTAAAGATTTGTTCCACTGTTTGGTAAGATAAACCATCAGATCACCAGTGGACCTGTTGCTGCGAATGCCTTACTGCCGGTCAATAAGAAGCTTTCGGTCTTCGAGATATTTCTTAAGCTGATAGTTTATCAACATTTCCATGACCTTAGGAAGAAGGGACAATCGGATGATAATTGCAGTTCCTTTTTGGAATTGGCTGGACAAATACTGTATACCAACTACTCGGGACGAGCCCAAATAAATAGGATAGATGGAAAAGCTTACGCAAGGGTTTTCCAAGCTCGGAAGAACACCTCTTCGAAATAAAAGCGCGGAAACCATCCGGACCAGCGGATATATGATCTTGAGATCTTTTCGGACTCTCGCCTCAGCACGAGTGCAAAAGATTTGTCCCATGGAATCATTGACGTGCTCAAGAACTGGGGGAGGCATGACACACTCGGGCAGCCTTGAATTGGAGGGGAACTGCCTAGCGAAAAGTTTAGCTTTCGCGAGAGAGCTAACAACTGGAGTGTTATTGTCAACGAGCGTAGGGACCGAAGAAGATAAAGAATTTTTCCTTTTTTTTTGTAAAAAAGACCAAAAGATAATCTTTGTCGCTTAATCCCAAAGTTAGAGATTACTTAAGCCACCGAGGAACACTATAAAGACAAGTGCCAAAACCTCGGTTTCGACGAATCGAGGACGCACCGGACAGATCCACTAGATGCCTAGTGTTCCAGGCTTATATCCGAAAAAAATAAGCAGACTTCAGTATGTTAAACATATTGCTTGAATGAGCAGAGGAAAAACCTTGAATTTTGGGACATAGGACCCTCAAATACCTTTATAGCGCGGCTGGGTATCGTCGGCTTTTTGCACGAGGATGGGGATTTCGATTAAATGAAAGCAAAAATTAATCGGTCGGGTCGACAGTTAGTTCACGACCTCGTTTGAGCTTAGCTTATTTTCAGAACTGACAAAGAAATTTGACGTTGATTCTGTTTTTTTCGCTTGAAAATACCGAATTATCCTAGTTATTGAGAAAAAAAAAAATAGATTTGGAAATCAACGAGAAAAAAAAGTCAATTTTGTTATATCAAGACCAAATACCAAAAAATTACCTCTGATTGTTTTGGTGCTGCGCTGAAGGAACTGATTAAATCGTCGTCCAATTGCAGGAGTGGGGGATCGGCTGTAGTCATCAGGACTAATTTGAAAATAAGTTATGAAATTCTAAACTCCCTATTTTCAACAAAGTGCTTAAGAACACTCGTACTTAAAATAATTCGATTTTATACGGTATAACCTTAGGTGAAAAAAATAATCCGTTTTAACAAGACAAAGGGACACAATTTTGGTTGATAAGACGGCGGCTCGTCTTTTTATTTTATTCTACGTTCTAGTTCGCGTACACAATATACGCCCTGGCAAGTATCTACAATATGCTAATTCAATTCGATATTAGTTTTTCATGGTTTAACATTTTTAACTATCGGTTTTAATTTGGTTTAAGTATGAAAGAGGGCTTTGTATAACTTTTTTTTCGATTTGCCTTATCGCACTGCTTAGCGCGTTGAAAATTTGTAGATGTTTGATGTGTCTATTAGCAGAAAAGTTATCTTTTGATTAAGAATTTTCATTATAACTTTAAATGTTGATGTTATTACTTTTTTGTACGATTTAAGTTCGAAGTTATTGATTGGTTTCTGCTTGGGAACTTATTTTTGATTGAAATTAATGTTCAATTTTAACAAAACACTGGGGTTTCAATAAATTAATGAAAATTTCTGATGAATCAATACAACAACAACAAATAGTTTGACAGTAGACGGCCATGGTGTTTTTTGCAACCATACAAAAAAGACGTATGAGTTTTTGGGTGCACACACATTCGATTGGCAGAATTCAGATGAGAACAATAAATCTTACAGCGTTTATTTAAAATCTACTTACCATGTTCTCACCAACGTGATTATACTTATCGCACTATTATGTTACGTTTCCACTGAACGATAATCTAGATTATCTTCCAGTTTAATTAAAAATAATCTAGTAGTGTTTCCACTGGATTTTTTTTACATTCAAAATCTTGGTTACAAAAACTGTAACAATTGAAAGTTCTTTTCGCACACAGATGGATGAATTGTGGTTAAAAATGGATGAATTTTTAATTACTTCTGTCATATTTTCGAAGTGTCAAAATTTAACCAATCGCCAAGCTTTAACCATTTTTTAACCCAATTCGTACACGGCCTTAATCTGCTTCGCTAAATCTCGTGATGAGCGTCAATGGAAAGCATATTGCGTGAAACAGATAAAACCAGCAACAGCACGCTGGCCAGCAAATATTTTCCAAATTTGCCACCAGCGAACGTCTTAGAGTAATAACCAATCAATGACAGTCATTACTTACTTACTTACTTATGGTGTCGCTACAGTCCAGGTCGGAAAAGGGCCTTACCAAACAAACTTCTCCAGCCAGCTCGGTCCCTGGCTAACTGTCTCCAGTTTCGCACGCCAAGTTGATTCAGGTCCTCTACCACCTGTGTGCTCCACCGGAGTCGCGGTCTTCCTCTTCTGTGACGTCCTTCCGGGTTGGATTCGAAGACTCTACGAACATTATTTTCCATTCGCTCAACATGACCCAACCATCTAAGTCGTTGGACCTTTAATTTTCTGGCTAGGTCAGTGTCGCTGTACAGCTCGTACAGTTCTTGGTTGAATCTTCGTCTCCAATCTCCATTAAGGCAGACAGTCATTAGAGGTTTTTTTAATTTTTTTGTTTTTTTGGCGCCTCTGACTTTCGTACATGGAAAGTTGTCAGCAATGAACCAGCAACAGCAAATTTAGGACTTTGACCAAACGACGCTGTTGACGTTGCTGGTGCTGGTTTAATATGTGTCGAAAGATTAAAGTACATGGGCTCTAAAACAATGGGTGTCGCTGTTGCTGGAACTGCTGCTGCTGCTGGTTCAATCTGTTTCTCGATTATGCGTACAAAATCAATTCTATTGATGACAATATTTCACCATATTTCGTTCTAGTGTTTGAAAAGTTGTGAAAAACCACGTTTTGCGTCTGATGTGAAAAGACTATTAAGAGCTGAACAGAATTCAGTCGCCAGTTGCCCAACGACAAAACCACAGCTAAATTTCTGTGTCATTTTAGTCGTCGGGCGATTGATTACCGGACTCTGTTCAGCTCTTTAAATAAATAACATCACTGTGTATAAAGGTATCGATTTCAAATTTCGAATTTCGAAAATAAAAGACAGGAGACAGCTGTTTTCGTTTTGATAACACATCTGCCTCTACGAAAACTCATTTGATTTGATTCACAAAATATACAAAATAATTCTTTATTAAGTTTTAACTAAACATTTTCCAAAAATGAACGATCCAAATAAAAAAATAGATGTAAATCTATCGTCTTTGATGAGTCTAAAAGCCGAACTGCTTCGCAAACAGGCCGAAGTAAGCAAAGTCAAAGCTACGCGTTCAACTGAGCCCATAGTTCCGAGCAAATCCAAATCCTATTATAAAAAGGACACTATAACCGAGGTAACAGATGATAAAACTAATGCTCCAAAAACATATGAAATCGAAGACACTGCATTGCTTGAAAAATCTAAAAAAGTCTTAGAAGCCAAATCAAAGTTTTACGATCGAATGTCTGCTATGGGTGGGCAATTGAATTCCGATGATAATTGTCTTGTTCTCTTCAATCGTAAAAAACAAGAAGATCCTCAACCAGTCGGAAGGAGACCCTCCTCATCATCGGACAGTTCGGATTCTGTAGACGAATATCGCGATGATGGACCAGTTCATCCGGACGAGGAGTGGGTCGAATATACTGATTGTCTCGGCAGAACACGGAAATGTATGCGTGGAGACCTAGAAACTATTAAGAAAAAAGACGAAGAGCTTGCTGCTAGTATTCCCGAGAGGTTGGACCAGAACCAACCTAATTGGATGATTGATGTTGTTGGCAGCAAAAGGCAAATCGATACTGAATCCGAGCCACCCGCCTCAATTCTAGGAGATAGCGTGTCGGTAATGTCCAAGCATGACGAAATGCGTAACAATTGGGAAAAGAAGGAAATCGAGAACGTTACAAAGGAGAATGTCCACTACCAGGATGTGTTCTTTGACGAGGCTCGTCAACATGGTGTTGGATACTATGCATTCTCCACTGACGAAGAAGAAAGAGCTCGTCAGCAAAAAGAACTTGAAGAGACAAGACGAAAAACTCTAAACGAGCAAGCAAACAAAGAAGCTCAACGTAAACAACGCGAAAAAATCATTGCTGAACGTGTAAAGGCTGCCAAAAATCGACAAAGAGCACGTCTAGGACTGCCTCCATTAGAAGACGATGAAGACAAAGACGTTGACAAAGAAAAATCGTCGAAAGAGACAAAAGAAGAGAGAAAACAACGCAAGAAAGAAGAAAAACTGAAACGACGTCAGGAAGAAGAAGAGCGCATTCGTGAAGAAGAGCGACAAAATCACATTCGTCCTTGGGATGAAGCCAAAACCAATAAACCATCCGACAAGTCTCATTTCGATGAACCACCTGCCGACCAGCCATGGGCCTACAAACCAGAACGAACACCGATGTCACAAGAAGAATGGAACGAAAGGAAGCGAACAGAAAGGAATCCAGAATTTGCACCAAGTATCGAAGTACCACGTCGTAATTATTACAGAGACACAGAAATGCCTTCTGCCAATTTATCAAGAACCAATTTCAAAGCAGATAACACAATGTTCTCTATGCCACCACCATCCATTCCGCAAAATCCATTCGCCACAACCGCTGGCAGCGAGAGTTTCGCGCCTTTTCAATCCACCAAAAGAACAAACACTTTCCGTAAACGGAATTACAATGCTGTCTTGGCAGATGAAGAGAATGACGCAGGCGGAGAAAGAATACATCGAGGTGCTGCAATACCACCGCCAAAAGACTTGGATACTACCGAGCCGTATTTCAAGACGCAAAAAACAATTGATAGCCTTGAGAGTTCGGTAGAAGCAGGGTTGAGGTTCCTTAGGAATAAATTTGACAAAGATACATTGTTGAATAAATCCAGTTGGACGGCTAAGTCCGATTATTAAAATAGGTTCTTTTCTGTTCTTGTCTTCAAAGACGCAATAAAAATTGTAACAAATCTTTTAGACATCTTTATTGAAAAGGAGTTCGATAACATAAAAAAAAGTTGCATTAATCCAATTGGATTCGCTTTGTATTGTTAGTAAATCGTAGACCACACCCACCAAGAAGGTTCTCTAATATGGTCTTGGCATTGGCATCATCGGTCCTAACGGGTATGGCACTTGCGATTGGGCAGGACCTTGCGGATAAAAGCCACTCGATGGCAAATTATTATACATCGAATTACGCTGTTGATTCTGGGGTCGCATTAACTCGGACATTTTCTCTGCCTTGAATTTCCGCAAATGCATTTTTTTACGTGTGGTCAAGAATGCCTCAAGGAAGCCCTCCAAGCCCAAATCATTTTCAATAAAATCTTTGACTAGTTTTTCAGATTCTTCTTCACTTTCAGCGGCAGCAG
>CAKKXW010000037.1:15000-166945 GCA_920937365.1 Sphaerophoria rueppellii | reverse complement strand
AACTGACTCTTATTTTTGAATTTTGAGCACAGGCTTTTAAAATTGTATAATATTTGTGGGTGTTGTGTTGTTTTTTATTATAGTTTTATATTGTTTAGTAAATTATTAATAGGTAAATATAATAGGATTTTAATTTATTTATTATATATTAATTTCTTTAAATATGTTATAAATTTATATTTAATAAATAATACAAATAAAAATAATTATAGATTAATAAATAAATTATAAAAATTATATATAGAATATAGAAGAATAAAATAAATTAAAAAAATATATTTTTTATATTTATTATTAGATACATAAATAAGTTTAACTTTAATTAAAAATAAATTTAGTTTTTTTAATTAGATTAGTTAAATAGATAATTAAATTAATATATCAAATAATTTTTAGATAGTTAGTTAAATTAGATTAGATTAATTTTAGATTTTATTTTTTAAGACCGTTAGTTTTTCCTAGTTTTAGTTAGCTATTGTCTGTTATTTGTTTTGTATTTTTTTTTATTAGATTATTCTGATGATCTAATAAAAGCTTGTCTCAAAAACTATGATAGAGTATATACAAAGGGTAGAGAAAAAGCAGAATTCCTAAAGAAATTTCACAATAATGTTGAAACAATACCTGATAATTTTGAAAGGCCTAATTATAGAAAGTTCTCTGATTGCCGGACTAATTATGTTTGCAAAATTCATAATAGTATTGTTGATGGTAGATGTGCTTTATCCAGCGCTAAACATTATTTGTCATTGATGTTGTCCAAGGCATAGAAAGTATTTGGTTGAAAAGTGGATTACTTATGTGAAGAAGAGCAAATGAAAAGTATGAAGATGTGTCCATTTTATACTAAGGAAAACAAACGCAAATATGCGAGACAAGGATTTTACTACAATGGGCAAGAGGTAATTTGTGTATGGTGTGGATATCAATTATACATGCACAAGGCGAGAATATGCAATCTTACAAGTGATGTTGCTAATCCAGTAAATTTTTCAGTTCTGGTACCACTCATATAAAAGCTCTGCTACAAACAGAATCCATTCCAGTGTGATGTTATGAACAGATCTGATCAGTGTTGTAATGGATCCGAAATGTTGGTTGTATGCTGATATAGGATTGGAATCGAAATGACGTGATTACATAGACTGGTTTGATTTATGTGAAGAAGCTATTGCAAAAGCAAAATGTGAAAATCGTGATGTTATGAGTGCTGAACAATTAAAATTAATTTTTCTAAACACAGTGAATGTTTGTGATATTATTAGGATGACCTATTCCACCCTCTAGGTTTCCTAATAATTGCGAAGTATTGCTACGACACGGACTAGCTACAGTCGGATATGGGTCGGGGTCAGTAGCCGTACTGACAGGTGGAGTTACCGGACCTACACTTCTCCCTCTATCCTGATTCTTTACCCTCTGCTTCTTTCGCGAGATAACCTCCCGTTTTTCTCTTCAGCACGAATCGCCTCATACTCTCTGGTTACATCTAACAACTCATCTACATTTTTAACCCCTACACTACGAACATATAATTTATACCGTGGTAATAAATTTAAATACAATCTTTGAAGCATCCTATCCCCCTCATAACTACCTAACCATCTCATTAAGGTAAGCAAGGCTTCGGCATACTCATCAGCTGGTTCACCCTCCCTCTGCTTCCTTGCAATGATCTGACTCTCAAGGTCGTTACTATAAGAATGGGGATAATAACGGAGTTTAAATGCCTCTACAAAATCAGCCCACGTCCTCCACTGGGAGCGATGATTCCGCATCCAAAGTAGGGCCCCTCCCTCCATCAGCTCCGGCAAGGCTATAAGAGATTGCTCCCCAGAGATCCCATATGCGCCCTGGAGTTCCGCGAGCCTCTCGATGAAACTGGGAGCATCCGATACACCATCAAAATGTAAATTCCAACTTCTTACCTTGTCGTAGACTTCTCCCTGACTATACGTGCCTGAAGAGCGGGACAGTGCCGGCTCTGGACCTGGTTGAAAGGCAGTAGCGGTCCGGGATCAAAGGTGCTCGACCGTCCTCCTCCTCAGCTCCTTCACAGTCCCCGCTGCCGACAGGCCGAGACTCTCTAGGTAGCCGACCGCTTCCTCCTTATTCAGCCGATACACCCACGACACTCTGGGGTCGGCTTCGCATTCCGCGAGGTCCTCCCAGCGGACCGCCTGTACGACTTCATCATCCTGATGAGTAGTCTCTTCTCAGTATACACTCATCGCGGATTGGTATTCACCTAAACCCTCTTTGCGATTTTCTTGGGCGCCAGACGTCTTAGCCCCACGTTGGGCGCCAGTTTTATTAGGATGACCTATTCCACCCACTAGGTTTCCTAATAATTGCGAAGTATTGCTACGACATGGACTAGCTACAGTCGGATATGGGTCGGGGTCAGTAGCTGTACTGACAGGTGGAGTTACCGGACCTACACTTCTCCCTCTATCCTGATTCTTTACCCTCTGCTTCTTTCGCGAGATTTTTACTTTCAGGGGAAGAGTGTTTGCCCAAGCCATTGCTGGCCGATTCGGCCCTCGGCCTTTGGAATACAGGGTGGGTGTTAAGGGAGATTAAGATAACCCTATACAAGGAGACGGATCTGACTATCAGATCCCTACAAATAATTCTATTTATAAAGGTAGTACGCAATCTGAACCAACTGCGAATTGACGGCGAGCAAGCTGTACCTGCAAGCCCGGGATGGGGTTTTTCTATGAGGTTTAAGGTGAGAGCTATGGGGTAAAGGTATGACGGAACTATGGAGTTGAAGAGATGTAGTTAAATAGGGCACGGTATAGGGTGTAGGGAACAGAGAATCAATAATAAGATTATTATTCTCTACAGCAAATAAATATCTGCTCAATAATCCGCAATCTGAGAATCACGCTTTAGCTCTCAGCAAGCTGGACCTGCTAGCTAAATACAGTATATCAATTTCAATTGTGTGGTAATTAAAGTTTAGAGGATAAGGTTTCGGGTGTCGGATTTCTGAATCGCGAGCCTGCAGCTGCGAAAGGATTTTCAGCAATTCTGAAACTGCTAAACAGGATTTCCGCGCTAATCTGATGACTGCGCGCCGGTTATTAAGGGCCAATCTGTAACTGCCCTTAAGGGTATGGGAATCACTCTCAATCGTCCGAAACGCTCTTAAATTAATAGTCAGTATGTCGACTATTATGAGAGGATAGAAAAGACTTTTCACAGACACAGTCTGTAGAATAATATCGGGAAGACAACAGTCTGTCGTTGTCAGGGTAGGAAAGGATTCTTCCAGGATTTTCCACAAGGAAAATATCGAGTCAGAGACTCCTAATTCAGGAAAAGATTGCAATAGACTTTTCCAAGTAATTGCCAGTCTAAGGACTACCACAAGATTGATCTCTAATTTGCAACTGAGATCACGGGAAAATTCGTGAATTTTCCACAGGTAAAGCCAGCAAATAATATTTGCTATTAAAGAAGACAGGTTTCTAAGAATTTTAGAAAGGATTCGCGGGTCTGAGAACCCGCAACTAGGACGATCTCGAATCTGGAACTGAGACCAGGAAGGATTTTAACACAGGAAGAATTAAGAGAAAGAAAGAGAAAGGATGCCGCAGTCTAGAAACTTCGGCGAGGAAGTCCTCAAGCTGTACCTGAGAGCTAGAAGGATTTTAGAATAGGGAAAGTGAAGAGAAAGAAAGAGAATGGACGTCGCAGTCTAGAAACTTCGACAAGGACGAACTCAAGCTGGACCTGAGTTCTCTAGGAAAAGGATTGGACTTTTCCTACTTGGAATACAGCAAGTCAGGAACTGCTAAGCGAATTTAGAATACAGGGCCACTCTATAGTATGAAAACTAAGCAAGGAAAATTTACCATAAATGATAATGATCTCTCTACAAGGAAAAAAATTAATCGAGAAAACTTTTCTCAAAAGGAACAGGAATTTTCCCACAAGAATAAAAATTAATTGAGTAAAACTATTCTCAAAAAGGACAGGGATTTCCCTACAAGAATAAAAATTCAATGGAGAAGAATTACTCTTTAAACTGAAGGCCACCTTACTATAGAGAAGGAAAAATACACGGACTACCAGTCCTGACATACGATTACCTGAATCGACGTGGATACTGATACGGAGAATAGCAAACCGATCCTCACTTCCCGTATTATAATTAAGAACGTCGTGAAGCGACAGAGTTGAGACTTATAAATTAAGTACTCAAAAATAATCCGCTATAAGAGCCTAGCTAAATTTCCCACTCAACTATTTGTAGCACAAATTTGAGATCCCTTACAGGTTTCAAACCAAGGATAACTCGTTCACCCCCAGTGATACGAATTTAGGAAAAATAACCAACAAGAAAGAAAATCCCCCAGGAAAATCCACCTTCAAATACAGTCGGCAATTCGACATACAATATTCCATTCACTAAAATACAGAATAGAATATTAACCCTCTAGTACACCACTATTAGGAGCGCCGCTCGGAACGCAGCCGTACACGAACCCATTCACCGAACAACTGCTTTCTCCCAGGTCTTCTTGAAGCTGCACCGGGTCGCTGAAAATTAGGAGGCCGGGGGAAAAGAGCTTCCTGACCAATGAGAGTCTGAAAAGACGATCACACCACTGGTCATGTGACGGGGTTTTGACTCAGCTGCTCCTGATGCTAAGGGTGCAGCAAATGATGACAATGATAGTAATTGCTACACTAATTCAGGCCGGTAAACAATATTTCTATTCCAGAAATTTCATGAAGAGCGATACCAACTCAACTCGGTAGCCGAGTGGTAAACAAGATCTGGAAATATCTGGTTAGATGAATCCGCTGCTGATGATTTAAAGGGGTTGACGGCAATGGTGATAATGCATATACACAACTGCAAATCTAACAAAATATATCCGGCAGTCGATCCTATTCTAATTCTAAAACAGAATAAATTCGCTAATTTCACACTAGACGACGGCTCTCTATCCGTCACAAAAATTCACTTTGTGACAATATAAATGATTACCTATGTTATTACAGACCTATGAAATTGAATGTTCAAAAACTAATCCAAATTGAGGATGAAGTGTTGTGCAATATAAGTTCATCTAACAAAGAGGATCCTTAGGGTTATTGACATTTGCAAACATGTTCAATCATGGCTGACCTTGGGATGGAACAAAGAAGAATGGTCACAGTGATGGTGAACTGCAAACCGGTTTAAACATGAAAACCTTGATGAGTGGAGGGGGGAAAACAGTGTGATACTGCATACAATAGTGAAGTGGCTTTCATTCCCAGTTTAAGAACAGTTGAGTGCAGAGATGTGCTATTCTACTCCTACATGATGCAGCAGCAGCAGCAGTTCAATTTGACTGAATTCAATGAGACATCAAGGGAGAGTATTCCCATTGTGCAGATATGTGACTTGAAGTCTGACTCAAGCTATCCAGTATATAAGGTGAGAATAGTTCGTACACCATTCGGATTGAGAAGTGTGTTGCGATTATATGAGAAAAATAAGCAAGGACAACATGTGTTTTTTGACGTATTTTTGCCAGAAAGGTTTTTATCAGACCTAAATGGACGAACTTTGGAGAGTTTTAATAATGGGAAGTATGTTATGAGATGTATTCACCGGGAGGATAAACCATCATTGGTACTTCTGGATGATGTAGCAAATTAGATGAGGAATAAAATGGAATAGGCCTATTCCTCAGCTGTATACAAATCAATATTCTCTATATTAAACTATTATGAGTTTTTCATAGTGGTTTAGTATGGAATTGATATTAATGTTTCAGTTTTGAAATGGGGAAGCATTTTAAGCTAACGCCTGCACTTCGTACAGCACAAAGATGGGGGTATATGAAGTTGAAAGTTGATGCAACTTTCAAGTTTATATACCTACATCCTCCTGTCAGGTGGAAAGCGAAGCATATATATAATAGTAGGTAAGTATAAGATTTGATTTAGTATAAGCTTGTTAGAGCTGCAGTTCAGTTGTACATAAGTACTTCTTGTTTGATAGAACATAACCTCAAATATGTCTCATTGTTTTAGTTATTCTAAATTCAAAAAGTTGTCCAGGTTATTGATGGGAATAACTTTGGACGAGTTTACAGAATTGGCTAATAGCATTAGATTCTCACAATATTGTGTTGAGAATGATAGTAGAGTTAAGGATAATGATGATAAAGAATTTTCTGATGATAGTAAATGATCGGATTCAAGTTCAAAGTATTCAATCTTATCTGAAGTGTATGTACTCTTAGATATTGTAATTGAGGAACGTGGCCATTTCCACTATGGATGTAGCAATGATCATCATATAACAACAATCACAGATTATAATCAATTGTGGGAGGCTATTTTTGATCTGGCTGAGCAGAAATGTATTAGGAAAGGTTGAAGTTAGTGTCTTATTCACTCTTTCAGTTACAACATGTCTGTGGACAGGTTTGGACATGTTTAACATGGTAAAAGTAATGAGATAGTGATGCTAAGGAATATTTATAAAATCAGTTAAGTGAACATAAGAAAACAATTCTAACTAGATCCGACTTTGATAAGGAAAAGGCGGATTTGATTACATCCAAAGATAGTTTGAAGAAACAATTGCAAGAAATTAAAAAAACAGTTTTGACAATATCAGATTTCAATAAGGAGAAGGCTGAACTAGTGTCATTTGATCATCTCAAATCAAGTTTGAAGATAATTACTGAAGAAGCAAAGACTAGTATTAATGATCCATTAACTAAAGATGAGTACCAAAAAGAAAAGGTTGGATTTGTTAGTTATGATAATCTTAAGACTGGAATTAGGCTATTAGAAGAGAGTATGATAGATTATGTATACAATAATGCTGAATTCAAGCAATATATTCATGATGCAATGTACTGATACGCATATTATCTGATAGGAGAATGTGTAATGGCTTCAAGAACATTTGATTGGGCAGAGCTTGAAGGTCGCAGCTTCACATTAGAACATAGTGTGGAGGATTTTTTTCGAAGAATTAGAATGTCTAAACCAGAGATTCCATTCAATAAGGACGATTTTTTAACGCCAGAAGAACATTGATTAAAACATCAATATGATGGTTATATCCAGAAAAACCATCTGACTAGGATAAAAAGTTGGTTTTAAACAAAATGATAGATCTGGATGTGGAGGGGGGATCAAACTGATGGATATGGGCAGAGATAAAAGGTTGATGACTTGAAGTGGGTGGAGATAAAAGGTTGATGCTTAAAGTTGGCGGAGATAAGAGGTTGATGACTTGAAGTGGGTGGAGGTGAAAGGTCAATGACCCCTGATGCTGATCCCCGGGCCCGGGGAGCAAGGCCACGCCCATGTTTGGGTACACTGTTCCTGTAATATCTTACTACTAAAATGATCCAAATCATAGCATTGGATTCAAAGTATAACGTCTCCCATGTTTACATATTCAATATCGGGGACCAAGCTTTGCTCTGGAGTACAAAAGCATAAAAATCTGATGTGGTGCACTCACACAACTTTCCTTGCCGTTATGAAAATTGATCAACTGACGCTAGTGTTCACACGCATTTCAAGTCTACTATTCTAAGATCTGAGCCAGCTAGTGACAGGACAATAGCGCTGCAGACACACGAAGTCTGCTATCTCTTCATAGTGGATGATTTAATAGAATCAACAGTTGCCAACAGTTTGCAGTTGAATAATCTTATTTTCTCGACTTTCGAGCTTATTTTCAATTCTAGGTGAAAATGTTACTGAACATTAATTGTAGAGATTTTCATGCTCAATCTTTTCCACTTGAAATTTTTTGTTTAAATTGTATCTGAAGCCTGATAATTGGGAATCTAAAATCAAACTTTGCATAGATGGAGCGAAGCTCCTGGAACTTTTACAGATATGGGACTTGTGACAGTTAATAGAGCTTATTGATGACTTTTTTAGGTATGAATTTGATCAAAATCGTTGAAGCCGTTTCCGAGAAAATCGCGAAAAACCCTCTTTCTGACAACATTTTCGCCATTTTAGCCGCCATCTTGAATTGCATTTGATCAAAATTCTTCAAGTCGGATCCTTATTGTGTAAGGACCTCAAGTTCCAAATTTCAAGTCATTCCTTCAATTGGGAGATGAGATATCGTGTACATAAACTCACATACACTCTAAATCGTATTTTCCATACAATTTAAACAAGCTAAGTGTTGTTGTCCAAAGAAAGTTATCCCCAACATTATTTTGTTGAGAGCTTGGTTTTGAACTTATCAAGTGTTAAAAGTTAAAAGATGGAACATAGGTCTAATAAATAAATTGATTGGTGTTATAAATGATGAAAAAACGAATATCGTTCAAATACCAAAATATGATATTGCCTGAGTTCTGAGTACAAGTTAAAAAATTGCAAATTTGTATAGAACAGTTCACACCGAGCTTACTCCAGTATTTCCTAATGCCAGATTATCCTACCTTATGGAAATATGAAAATAATTGAAAATTGAAAAACTTCTGTTGAAAATAACATCAACAAACGTGATAATATAATACAATGATTTTAAATACAGAGCAAACTATACAACAATAAATAAAGAAGCATAGATATGCCTACACAATTGAACCACAAATTTATATTATTTAGTGTACACACTACTCTGTTTCAGTTCTATTCACTGGGAGAATGCAAACATTTCCAACTACCAAAAAATTTAGTGTTCACATTGAATTAACAAAAGTAATAGTATAATAGAACAGTATGACATTGACAACATCTGGCACAGTGCAATCGATCACAAAATTAGGAATCAAACCTGGACGAAAGGAGTCCCCAAGGTCATTACTCCCGGCCACTCAGCCAGTCCAAGTCAAAGGAGACAGCTACCAAAACTGCCCCACTCCTACCTCCCCGATACTTTATGCACGCACGGTGCTTGCGCACAAGCCCAAGTATAAACATTGGCTTGTTCAACCAATTAACGTTTCTAAATAGATACTTATAATGAGAAACAAAAAATTGCATTGGCTAGCGAGTTAAAACCCAGGTATGCTAATATAAATAAAAAACTGAAAATTTCACTGTAAAACACAATAAAAAATCGATATTTTGTAAAAAAAAACAAAAAACATGAATATTTTGTAATTAAGAGTAAACAACTTGAAAGAGCATATTTTGAAGATAATTGTTCCAGAGTTCCATTGTTGTGGTGTTTATTGTTCGCATTTGCAGGAAGTATGAAAAATGCTCAAAATGTACACTTCAAGGTCACACATAGGCCACAATAATTTTTTTGGATTTTTTTCAAAAGCATATTCGGTTTTGACTCAATGAACTTTGAAGCTTCCAACAAAAAAAAAGTTGTAATTTTTTTTGTTCAAACAGCCTTAACACAATCTGATTTTGGAATGCAAACTATAGTGAGGTCCACGTTATAATGACAGTATTTGATCAACTTTGGTTTTGCTATCCTTGTCTATCATTCGACAAAGCCGGTGGTACTATCCTTTTCTAGGTCCACAACGATGACAGTTATGTTTTTGACAGTGTAAAAATATAATAAATTAATGCAGAGAATCGGCATTGCTATTCTTCTATCTTCATCCACTGCCATTATAACATGAACCATACTATAGTGGTGACCCCCAATCACTAGTAGGTATTGATGATATGATTCTCTCAGTTTCTTTTGAATTAAGCTCTTTTTCTACTTTCTCCTGTAGCACATAAGGTACTAATCTCTTTCTAATAAATATTAGTTTGACATTGGGGCACAATTCTAAGTGAACTTTGTTATGATAATGTAAGATCAGGCAGGCAGTGAATGCAAGATGGCAGCTAGTGTGCAAGGCCAGATCACAGATACAATTATGTTATTATCATAATGTTGATTTATAATACAGTTTATATTCTATGTGAATGAATAAGTCTAAATGAACTATTGTGTTCTTCATTCTTCAATCATAACATGGCACAGATGATATAGGACTACCAGCTTCAGTGACTAAACTATTCAATGTTTGTTGAGTTCTACGCAGTTGCAAATAGATTATAAATTCCATAAACAACAATGGAATCTTTACATCCACCAAAGGCCTTATCATTTTTGGGCAATATATACGAAAATTGGAAGAATTTTCGACGATTTGAACTTTTCATGACTGCTAGTGGTGCTGGGTCAAAATATGATGTAGTGAAAGTGGCTATACTACTGCATGTGATAGGTGAAGAAGCTCTCGAAAAATACAACACCTTCAATCTGAGTGAAACTGACAAAAAGACTTTCAAAACGGTGATTGCAGCATTTGAAACCCCTGTTTTTGACAACATTTTCGCCATTTTAGCCGCCATCTTGAATCGCATTTGATCGAAATTGTTCATGTCAGATCCTTCCCAGGTAGCACAGAAACGTTGAAATAACGTTAGAAACACGTAGTACCTTAACGTTGAAAAGACGTTTAAATTCAACGTTGAAAACACGAGAAAATGTCCACCGTTTCCACATTATTTTCAACGTTGAATAATAGTTGAAAAAACATTGTAACAACCATTATTTTCAACTATAAATAGATGTTGAAAGCACGTCGTGACAACCATTATTTTCAACCATAAATAGACGTTGAAAGCACGTTGTGACAACCATTATTTTCAACTATAAATAGACGTTGAATTAGCCATACTTTTGAACCGGTACCTTATCAATTACATGGCAATATTTCTAAAATCATTTGAAAAGAGATGAAAATACGAAATCATATTTCCATTTATTTACATATGATTTCATGTAACAGAAATATTACCCTGCAATGCGGTACATTGGTAAGTTGACATTAAAAACACACAATAAAAACCATATTCATCTCTTTTCTGTATAGGGCTACTTTTTATAGAAATAGAAAGGAAAATAAAAATCTCAGTATCCTTTTTGAATTATTTAATCACTAGTATTAATCATTATTTAAATGATTCAAAAAGGATACTGAGATTTTTATTTTTCTTTCTATTTCCATATTACTTCAATTTTGATCCACAAAAATAGTATGATGAAAGGTTGTTTAAAGAACTAAGATGGTTACAACCAAATTACCATGGTAATTTAATATACTCTGCCAAGCTCAAAAACATTTTATGTCTGTAAGAAACATAAATTAAAGCCATTATTTCAAGAATTCAGCAGTTGTTTAAAAATCTTGAATTTTTAGTATGATAATTTTATCTGTGGTGAGCAAAAATAGCTCAATTCTTTCTAGCAAATAATATAGATCATCTAAATTTTTACTTGACATTTATGCCAGGTTTAAACTATGCCAATTGGCAAAACAATAATAATTGTCAATTAGTTTTTATTTAGCTATGCCTAGATGATGGTTCTAGAATTAAAAGATTCAATTGATACTTTACACCAGCTATAAATTTCAGAAGACAATATTATTGTCTTGTCAATTGGCATCGTATAAACCCGCCTACATTTTAGTTTTCAGGTATGATGATAGTTTGTGATTTATGCAATAGAGAAACAAATATTTTATTACAGTGTTTCAATAGAAAGGGACTTTCAAAATAACTTTCCACTTTCATTTCATAATACTTTTTAATTACCGACAAAATTAGATTGTTTTTTTCTCCACTGAAAATACTCTGACTGTCGCATATTTTAGCCAATCCTTAATAGCGCCTTCAATTTGGGTCTCAATGCCCACAGTCGACCCACATGATTTTTTGATAGAATCTGAAACATAAGGTAATATAAATTTTAATAAGAAATTCTATAATATGAAGGCAGATGACATTCTGCTACCACATAGGAGTTATTATTTGATACAGATGTTGCATGGTTAAAAGGGAATTGCTCTTAACAAGAAGTACAGAAATTTTTCTCAAGTGCACATCTAATAATGTGCGAGGTGATGACTGTTTTTTAGATAAAAATAGTCCATTACTATACAATAGTCAGACGAGAAAGTCACGCCAGCTGTTCGTTCAAACATTCAAAAGAACTAAGAATAAAGTAAGAATATTGGGTTTCCAAATTTTGTAGCATAGACAAATTTTAACTTGAAATACTCCTCTTTCATTAGGCTTATAGAAGTAAACAAATAAGGCTCTATATAAAATTTATTTTTTAGATTTATGAGTAAAATTTAATAGTTACTGTAGGTACATACTTAGTTTTATGAAAAAAAAACAGTTGTATCCCGATATTTCAACCATTTTTTATTGGCCTACTAAATTTTGTAAACCTAGACCAAAAGTTTAAAATCACAATGAAATTAATCGAAAATATCCTTGACATATATGGGTTGTAAACATGCATAAATTAATTGAAAATTTAATTTTAAAATGAACAAGTTTAAGCTAAATTTCGTCACCATGGAATGACGATATTTGGAAAATGTTAATATTTATGAGCTGAACTCCGGACACCCGTTTTCAATTTCTTGGATCACCAAGTTAATTACTGAACTTGTTAAAAGCAATCACTTTGATGTTAAGTGATTTATATTATATTAAGTTCAGTGTTATTATATTAAGTTCGATGGAATTTCTCAACACAAGCAGTCCTGTGACAAAAACAATACATAGATAGCATAATGAAAATATTTGTGGAGGAATCAAAGTAATAGTAATTTATTTGGAATTTAAGTAGTAGGCTACATGTAAAATACTTAAAACCAAGCTTATTGTATTATATTAATTTTTAATAATTATATTAAATTAGAGCCCTCTAATTTAAAACATAATATAACTTACCTAACCCTAACCTCAAATGTAAACATAATATGTTCAACACACAATATTTGTTTTGAAGTTTAGACAATAAATCACCAAACAATCTCATCTTTTAAATAAGAATAATAAATTAAATAAACTTACCAAGTCAAAGTGGAATAGGTAGACTCTTCTAAAAGAGTTCACAGCTTTCATCAACGTGATGAGAATTCAAACAAGAAATGGCGTTGATCAGTCGATCGTCGTTGATAGATCCGTTTTTGTGTAAGGACTACTGTAGCGCTGTGAGTGGTGGAATTGGAAGCTCGTTTTCAACGTGTTTTCAACGATAGATCAACCGTTGAAAACAACGTTGCATTTAAAACGTTGAAAAATTCAACCGCTAACGGTTATTCAACCTCAACAACCAAATTTCAACGTTTCACGTAGGTGTGCTACCTGGGTTATATTGTATGGACCTCAAGTTCCAAATTTCAAGTTATTCCGTTAATTGGGAGATGAGATATTGTGTACACAGATGCACATACACTCATATAGTGAGGTCCACGTTATAATGACAGTATTTGATTGTATGGGCCAGCCATTTGAATCGACCGCGCTCACCCACGGCCATCTAGCATGCCACTGCCATCAGCTACTTTGAGATCGCCTAGTTCAATATGTAAATGACACTGTTCTCCCTCTGGCTTCCCCCGCTTTTTGCTTCCCAGTCACTTCCGCTTGTAACCGCTTCTTGAGGAAGCTTGCTGTCCTGACGCTACACGGTTGTTTCTCTTTTTAAAGAAGTTATAAATGTATTACCCCTTTGCTTGTTTGAATTTAAACTACTACCGCGACTAATTAGGAAAAGTTATTGTGAGAGTACTCCACTAAATATCTAGATTTGGATCTTCTTTGTGTAACCTCTTTGCCTCGACATGGGCCCATGTATTCATCATCGCCAGTGCAAGTGAGTCCTGATTATCTGAACGTGCTACCGCCTACCAGAACGAGGAGGCCGCTCTTACAGTCCACTATGAACCTGCCATACCCGAACGAGACGATTTTAAAGGTAACAATTTTATTTTCTGAGCTACTAAGTCATGTGTTTAGAAGCCCATCTCATTGGCTCTAACATTGATCAACTTAGGTTTCGCTATCCTTGTCTATTATTCGACAAAGCCGGTGTTACTATCCTTTTCTGGGTTCACAACGATGCCAATTATATTTTTGACAGTGAAGAAATATAATTAATTAATTCAGAGAATCGGCATCGCTATTCTTCTATCTTTATCCACTGCCATTATAACGTGGACCGCACTATACACACACACACACACAATTAGACATGTTTTCATGATCAACTATGTGAAGTATAGTGACTAAACGTGACTATATAATATATAGTCTTGTCTTGATTAACCAGTGTACGACCAGCCGTACGCAGTTACTCTACAACACTTTTTAGTAAAAATTCATCTCAAAAGTGCGCGCAAAAAACTTGAATCAAAAGATCTGAAGTTGTGTTCCATGGGAGCAACCAGTCACAAATGATGATGATGGAACAATCTACGATTGGAACTGGAGCAGTTTACTGTTCCCAGAACGTACACAATAACGAATCACAAATCATCATAACAAACCTAACCTAAAATACTTTTATAACCTAAAAATAATTACTCTTGAGAGCGACTAATTTGTTTTTCTAATTAAAGTTTCAACCATAATTAATTATTAATATTGTATAACATGACTGATATCCAATTTCCCGTATTCCAATAAAAAATATGGAAAACATTAAAGATTGCAGTTACAGTCATAATGTTGAGGAAACTTGTTTGAATGCTCTGAGCAAAAAAAATTGAAGGAAGCTGTTTGACTTTTGGTAAATCATTATTAACTTCTGTTTCTTACTAGCATTTCATATTGTAAGGGTAAGTACCTAATAGATTAGTTTTATTCCGTTGAATCCATTTTTTTGTAGAATAGATAGACCCACATATTATTGCCTATTATAGGCCTAAGTGTTAAGCTGCGTTTACACCAAAGTTATTAACTCAATATTAATGACTTAATCCTTATAGATTCTACTAGATAGAACGGAACTTGACAAACACATATGTTCATCATGTGTATGATAAGTTACCATATGTAACAATGTACAATCTAATAGAAGCTATAAGGATTAAGCTATTAGCATTTTGTTAATAACTTTGGTGTAAACAAAAAGCATTTGACACAGTTGACCATAGAATTCTAATAGATAAAATGGAAGCAATAGGAATAAGAGGTATTGCATTGTCATTCTTTGAATCATATTTAAATTGTAGAAGACAAAAAGTTAGGCTTGATAAAAAGACAAGTGGACTATTAAATGTGAATATTGGAGTTCCACAAGGAACAGTGCTTGGGCCAGTTTTGTTCTTAATATACATAAATGATTTATTAAATATAAATCTAGGGAATTGCTCCTTGTACTCTTTTGCGGATGACACAGTTGCTATAGTTTGGGGGGAAACTTGGCCAATCACCTTCCAGAGAGCTAATAAATGCTTTGATGTTATGAAGTCCTGGTTAAAGAATAGTCTCCTACATTTGAATATTCAAAAAACTAGATTTCTTCCCTTTTCATTGTCGTCCTCTGGATTGCCTCCAGATAATACTGACTGTAAACTAGTATCACATATAAATAAATTGTGCCAGTCCATACTACAGCTGTGGATGTCCTACATTAGAGAAAGAAAATATTTAGGTGTAGTATTGGATGTACATTTACGGTGGAGCTCGCACATTTCATACATCTGTTCAAAACTTAAAAAATTAATTTATAAATTCGTTCAATTACGGAATGTCCTTCCTATCTATCAATTAAGAATGGTATTCTTGGCACTGATACAGTCAATTATCTGCTATGGTATTGTATCCTGGGGAAGTTGTGGGAGTTCAATTTTGCAACCTCTCATAATTCTTTATAAAAGAATAATAAAAATATGTTTAAAGAGACCCATAAGATATTCAACCGAAGTATTGTATAGAGAATGTGGCGTTTTTAGTGTCGATACCCTATTTGAAATAAATCTTTCGAAGTTTGTGTATTTAAGACGTTCAGAGTTTTCAGTTATGGATGAACATGTATATTCCAATCGTTGAAATCTTGCTAATAAATTAAAAGAACACTTTACAAGAAGTAGAGTGGCCTCCTTACATGCTTTTGCCACGACTTTTTAATAAACTGCAATCAGATATATCAGATGCACCCAGTTACAATTTGTTTAAGAATAGACTTAATCGCTTCTATGAAGAAAAACGTTTAATAGAGGTGTGATATTATTTACATTTTTTTTGCTGTCTTCATTCAAATCTAGGCATGTTTTTTTTTACTTATTTTTTTCTGTGTAATTTATTGTTAAAGATTCATAATCCCATATTGTGAAAAGCACACTGATTATTGTATAAAATTTACTTTATTGTTTGATACCTCGAAATTGTTATTGTATTATAATTAAGTTGACTCAACTAGAGAGCGAGACATCCCTCAACACAGGTTTAGCCTAAAGAGGGATGCACTGTGGTTCTTTCTGTTACATGCTTAATATTATTATCTATGTTCAATTATTATGCTTAAGGTATGTATTTGTATTACCAATTGTAATGTTCAACCATTATGTTTAATGTATGTATTTGTATTACCAATTATTGTAAAAATGCAGTGAAATAAACGAATTATTAATTATTATTATTATTATTTAAACGCAGCTTAGCTTAAGTGACCTGTTTTTGTTCTCATCTCATTGAAATTATTATGCGACTCATTACTGTATAACTTGACAAACAATCACCACAACAATTAGTATTCAAAGATGTTCTACATCTACAGTAAGATACGAAACATTTATAGTCATTTGCTTAGCATACTCCTCCACAAATAAAACTCTATTTTCAATTTACATGAAATATTCAGGCCTAAATTACCACAAATTTCAAGTTATTGCAATCAAATCAAATCAAATTCTTTTATTCCTCATCCAAAAAACAATAAAACAAATATAAATAAATTCTGTCACTAATAACTTCTGGCAATAATCAATCTCTATCGCATTTTTATTAGAAATAGAAGCTGGGAGATTGTAACCTGTATGAAAAAATAAAGCATAATAATATTTAGATGTGTCTTTATTTTTTCATTTTTAATGAAGGTCCATTAAAAATATATTTCGCACCTAGAGCAGAAAATGAGATTTTCCGGCTCGAAATCGGTTTTCAAGTCCGAGGCCATAGGCCAAAGACTAGAAAAGATTGAGAGCCGGAAAAACATTTTTGCCCGTGGTGCGAACGCTATTTTTCGCCACACACAAAAATAAACAATATATATATTATATGAGAATAGTTGTTTACTAAGCACTTCCGAAAGCAGAAGTGGAAAGTGATGGCTCTAGCAAATCTGAGGTAATCTGATTATCAGGAAATTGTCCAAGTATTTTTATTTTTTATTCTGATTTGTCTAAATAACCTAAAAGATGATGTTCAATTATGTGGGAGGTTGAGTTTATACTTTTTTATTCTTTCAAATGACAATAAGATGATATTATTATGAATGTTTTAATTATTGAATAATGAACACAAATGATGAAAAGTTTTTTGATCACCTTTCTTAATTCCATGTTAGCGGCTGGAAAGGGTACTCTGAAACCTGAAACCTGTTCTGACGTCAGACGAGAGTCATATGCAAACAATGTCTTTCAGATCTACGTAGGGACTGGAAAACAGCTGCTTTCTGTGAAATGTTTTTCAGATCTACGTAGGGACTGGAAAACAGCTGCTTTCTGTGCAGTGTGGCGAAAAAATTATTATGGCAGATTGAGAAAATTAGTGTTTGTTATGTGGCTACTCTTATATTTAAGGTGGAGTCTCCAGTCTGGACTGGACAAAACGATCCTGTATTTTTTCTCTCCAGGGCCAATCAGTCTACTTTCAATGAAGTGAGTCAAAGCACACACTTCCATTCATAATTTGAGAACAGTGCAAGACTGCAAGGAAAAAATCAATAAATGCATTTCTATCTTGGATAGATGCCTGTATCTATCTTGAGTTCAATGTATTAAGGCTATTCTACTCTAGTCTAAAGTCTATACAGAGTGTTCTGAAAAAAGGTGCCCATACGTCAGGGCTTGATTCCTCTCATCGAATGAAGAAAAATAGTTCCAATTAACATAGGACCAAAAATGCTTAGTTACCATGTTATACAGGATGGAAGATTTCAGCTCCCTGCCGAAACGAAACGCTACGGGTATTTGTTTGCTGTTAATTAAGATGTACAATTTAGCGTACTTCATGTAAAATGAACTGAAAAATTGGATAAAACCGTTTTCAGACCTGTAGCTACAGTAATTTTCAAGTTATGTGACGAAATGCGCGAAACTTGGTCCCGAAAAACAAGTTCCTTTGAGGTTTGAAGCAGATTTACTATGTTGAATGTACAATAAACACAAAATATTTTTCTACAGAACTTTTAAAAAATTCAATTTCGAAGAGAAAGATTTAGAATAAGTCTATAATAGACAAACGCAACCTTGAAAAAATAATCCCTAGTTACATACAAAACGCATGAAAAATATACAAAAACTGTTAAGCTCTCTATTTTTCATGCGTTTTGTATGTAATTAGGAATTATTCTTTTAAGGTTGCGTTTGCCTATTATAGACTTATTCTACACGTTTCTGTTCGAAATAAAATTGCCTATAATTTCTGTAAAAACAAATTGTGTTTATTGTACATTTAGCATAGTAAGGCCCACCGCAAAGTAGACCCACGCTAATCCACGAAAAGCAACCCACGCCGAGGGATGTTTTGTAAACCAGTGTTAGGCTTCTTTAGACATCTGTATAATACATGACATGAAAAATCCACTTGTCAGCTGATTGATTATGAATATTTCTATAGCAATCGATTAAAACCGAGGAGATTTTTCGATGAAAAGTTTTGTAAAAGCATTGCTAGCAATGGCGCGCCGCAAACTGCACCCAGCCGGGAATTTTCCACGAAATTGATTTCCACGCGTGGATCCGTTTGTGATTTGTTCACAGTTTTCGTGGAACGTAGGTCACTCGTTCGTTGTACTGCGCAAGCCTACTACTAGCGCATGCGCTAGTCTTTGAAAACTTTTATGAATTCAATCTCTAATAAATTATACGTACACCGATAGGCTATACCAATGTACCTAGAATACATGTATTCTACATGATTTGTAGGCTTTACTACATGTTTCTAGCATGTCGAAAGTTTCATGTTTTCTGCTCGAAATGTTTCGACATTGATGAACATAATCATTAATTAAAAAATAACTATGGGTCGGATAAAAATGATTCACACACCAATATTAAGAAGACATTTTCCCCGTTATTTTGATATAACATTCTCACTCATTACGACATCCCTTAATTCTAAGGGAAGTAATATTTATAAGAGAAACCTATTTTGGCGATGTTATCATTTCTTTATTTCCTTAATTTTTGACAACACAATTTTTTCGTAATTTCTTCGGTTGGAGGTTGGAGGGCCAGACAATATAAGTTGAGACAATCCACTTCCAGTAACAACAAGAAAAATAATGTTATGTCAGTCATTTAGAAAAGAAATCAGGAAATTCATATAACAACTAGACAACGTGATTTTTTCTCTACTTAATATAGGTGTAAATCTTATTAATAAAAACAATAAACAAATCTTTTAGTACCCTTTATTTTTTAAAAACTTTAAGTTGACTTCAACTTGGATTGAAAAGATTCAAGTCGACGGTTTTGCATTTCTCTTTATGTTTAAATGTTCATATGTTGCGCATTCACGGCGAAACGAAGCAATAATTTTCATGAATTGCACAGGTAAGCTCCTTTTGAATTGCGCGTCGACGTATATACAAGGCTTTTGGAAATTTTGAATTTCAAGGGAATATAAAAGGAAAAAGAGCCTCCTTCATACGCCAATATTAGAGTCAAAATCAGATTAAAGAATATTATTCATCATAAATCAGCTGTCGAGTGGATTATAAATTGCATGCCATGACGCATGCAATTCAATATCTCAATGTAACTTGGTAAAAAATCAGCTGCTGTGTGGACTAATAATTTCATGCCTCATTGAATGCAATAATTTCTATGCACTATTAAATGAACTATTGATTGCATGCAATTAATAACTAAAATAACATAGTATTGTCTCTCAAACTTTCTCTGCTTTGAACTCGGGCTGACCTGTTGCTATTATGTCTTGAAGGAGATTAGCTTTTGATGTTTGCATTTTTGATACACCAACCCCAACAACGATTAGCCATTTCACACCGATATCTCGCCGACAGGACATACAGACAGGATTTACTCTGATGGACAGTATAAGAGGAGGCTTTGGTTTATAACTGCGCGAGGTCTACTGTTCACAGAACTACCAGTTATAAACTATTCACATTCATATATGCACCTAGGTGTCAACTAATATTGTCTCACAATATGTATAAACTATTTTATTCATACCTACAAACTATAAATACTCTGTCGGCTTTTGTCGGGTCTTTTCCGTCTATACTCGAGTTTTTTCGGCTATACTCGGGTTTTCTCGAGTTTCTTCGGCTATACTCGGCTTTTGTCGAGGTAGCCATGTTCCACGCTACCGTGGGTTCACTTTGAGTTGACAGTAATCCACTTGTCAGCTGATTGATTATGAAAAATCCTATAGGAATGGTTTACAAAACGTCCACGGCGTGGGTTACTTTTCGTGGATTAGCGTGGGTCTACTTTGCGGCGGGCCTTAATCTGCTTCAAACCTTAAATGAACTTGTTTTCGGGACCAAGTTTCGCGTATTTCGTCACATATCTTGAAAATTACTGTAGCTACAGGTCTGGAAACGGTTTTGTTCAATTTTTCAGTTCATTCTACATGAAGTACGCTAAATTGTACATCTTAATTAACAGCCAACAAATACCCGTAGGCTTTGTTTCAACAGGGGCACAGACGATATCTTCCATCCTGTATAACTTGGTAACCAAGCATTTTCGGACCTATGTTAATTAGAACGATTTTTCTTCTTTTGATGTGAGGAATCACGCCCTGACTTATGGGCACCTTTTTTCAGAACACTCTGTATATGCCTATAATATGTAGAAAAGCCATAATTTAATTTTAAAAATTGGATTCAGAATATTTTTATAGTATTATAGTAACTTCATTACATAGACTAATATACGAACATCAGATGATAGCAGTGAAATTTGTGATAGGCCTGTATGGTCCTCAGTAGGGCTGATCATATCAGCATCGGAATATCTTCCATAAAAATCAATTCATTTGAATGAGATTCAACATCAGCAGTTGCGCAGCTCATAAGAGGCAGTCATAATTAACAAATTATTCCGCTCACCAGTACGGTAAAGAGAAATATTTTAGATTAATGATACAGATGTGAGATGACAGGTTATTGATTCCTGGTTTTACATGCCTTGCACTTTTACCTTAGGTGAGGAAAGTAGTGCTTTTCAAAAAATATTAAGGTACTCCAATTTCTGAATTTCTTTACGTTTCAAGGTCCCCTAAGTCCAAAAAAATGTGTGCGTGTGTGTGTGCCTGTGTGTGTGTGTGTGTGTGTGTGTGTGTGTGTGTATGGATGTATGTAGCCTATGTCTGTGAACACGATATCTTATCTCCCAATTAACGGAATGACTTGGAATTTGGAACTTAAGGTAGACTATAAGGATCCGACACGAACAATTTCGATCAAATGCAATTCAAGATGGCGGCTAAAATGGCGAAAATTATGTTACAAACCGGGTTTTTCGCGATTTTCTCAAAAACGGCTCCAACGATTTTGATCAAATTCATACCTAAAACAGTCATTGATAAGCTCTATCAACTGCCACAAGTCCCATATCTGTAAAAGTTACAGGAGCTCCGCCCCATCTATGCAAAGTTTGATTCTAGATCTCCAATTATCAGGCTTCAGATACAATATAATCGAAAAAAATTAAGTGTAAAAGATTAAGCATGAAAAATCTCTAAAATTAATGTTCAGTAACATTTTCGCCTAAAATTGAAAATAAGCTCGAAATCCGAGAAAATTGTATTATTCAAATGCAAACTTAATGAGAGAGGCAACTGTTGATTCTAACCGCCTTGTGTGTCTCCAGCGTAAGGCCCGTTGCAAAGTAAACCCACGCTGAATTGGATTGAATTGAATTTAATGCTAAAATTACAAAAAAAATATTTCTACAATATAATTACAAGAGTATATAATACGAATAGACATTGATTGCAACTTGAGTACAACAATATTATCAATGTAATATTTGGCACTGCCAACATAAGAAACCTTGTGTGTTGGCAGTGAGTTGCAGTTCACTTATTCTGCTTCAAGTACTCAATATACAATTCAAATTTAATAAATTTAAAGAAAGTATTACACCAATTTACAAAAATCGCAAATGCTTGAAAAGGAAAAAACAAAACTTAAGAATACTACATATCATATTATGGTGAAGTGATAATCCAATTAATTATTGTGACGTCTTGAGGCTATCATGGCAGTTAATCTTCCACAAAGTAAAAATAAATACAATAAAACTAAACTCCTGTGAGATGACGTGGGACAGTTACATACCTGATTGAAGAAACTGAACCTGTAAACCGAAAAAAATTGAAAAATCGCGCACAGTTTCTAGTAAAAATACGGCAATGCTTGTTGGGTACAATATTATACTTCATACTACTAGTCTAAAGAATATATTCTGCTCAATCCAATATTCTACATTTAATTAAATTACGTGAGATTTTTATCTATAAAATCTTTTGGAATCTTATTGATAATGTAGCTACAATAATATGTAAATTGGTGCCTGCATATGGTTAGCTTGATGAGTTCTGTGTTGAATCTATTGTTGGGACGTGTATTATGGGGTGAAATGTGTGTAGCAAAAATTCTTATACTCAAAAATTCTTGATTTATTCTTATTAATATAGAGTTTTATAGTTTTATATATTCATATAATTATTTCTTAATGTCGGGACCTTAAATTCAAGAAAAATTTCCCTACTAGGATAGAGTCGTGGCCTTCCTGATGCTGCTCTTATAATAATATGTTTTTGTAGGATAAACAATTTTTTAAAATTCGTATCATATGCAGCTCCCCATACTTCATTAATGTATTGAAATAGTGATTGAGAATATGCAAAGTAAATTTTAATAATATGTTTTTGTAGGATAAACAATTTTTTTAAATTCGTATCATATGCAGCTCCCCATACTTCATTAATGTATTGAAATAGTGATTGAGCATATGCAAAGTAAATTTTTCGTATTATGTCTATGTTTTTTTATTCTATGTATTATTTAAATAATGTTAATTAGATATTTCAGCTTTGATCATAAATAATCAATGTGCTAGTTCCATTTAATATATGTTGATCTAATAGTATACCCAGATATTTAATTGTTTGCACCCTTTCTAATGTTTTATGAACTTCTGTATTATCTGTAGTGTTTTCATTGCTATTATTTGCTGTTTCTATTGTAAGACTTGAATCTGTTGCTGATTGTCTGGTTATATTGGGTAAAAAAGTGATGTACTTAGTTTTGTCAGCATTTAAAGTCAAGCGGTCAATGGTCTTGCGGCCATTTTTAACCGTAATTAGGTTTATATTTGCTATATTAAAGGTTCTTCCCAGCTTTTGCAACTGACAATCAATATAGTATCATCTGCAAAAGACAGAGTGGTGCAATCTTGTAGGTTTATTTTAAGTAGGTCATTCACATACAACAGAAAAAAGAATTAGTGATAACAACAAACCTTGAGGCAAGCCGAAACCTAATGACCATGGAGATGTAGGTATTGTTTACGTTCAGTTAAGTATGAGGCAAATAAATCATTTGCTACGCCTCTAATTCTAGTCCTATTTGATCTGTCCAATAATATATTGTGAGGTATGGTATCAAAAGCCTTTGATAGATCCTTGAATACTGCAAGAGTTTTTCTATTGTTATTGAAATTGTCAGAAATTATTTTATTCAAGTGGATGACAGCATCTTTAGTAGACTTATTTTTTGAAAACCAAACTGCTTTTTATCTATTATATTTTATTTTTCCAAAAAAACTCATAATTCTGTTTTCAAATTTTTTCCCAAAATTTTAGAAGGTTACTTATTAAGCTTATTGGTCTATAATTCTCTGTTTTTTTTAATTTGCGGATTTAGGTATTGGGATGATTCTTGCTTCTCTGAATTTTTTGGGAAGTAACCTTTATTTAAATATTTTTTGAATATATGTTCTAAGGATCAGTTATGTATCGAGCAATTTTTCCTATGAAAGGTCCTGTAAGGTTATCGGGTCCAGGTGTATATTTGTTTTTTAACTTATTTATAATTGTCAATATTTCGTTTGAGTTTGTGGGGTTGAGAAAGATAGTGTGCTGCCATGAATTAGATAGCGAGTGTGGAACTGGGATATCATCAACATTTACTGCTATTCTTTTGGCAAATGATACACCCACATTAGCAAAGTAATCGTTAAGTATATTTGCATCTAGGCTTATTTCTTTTGTGTTTTTCTACGTTTCAAGCAGCTCATTAATGTATTCCCAAGTTTTCTTGGCATTATTCCTTTGATCATCGAACTTCTCATTAAAATAATCTATTTTTGCTTTTTTCATTAAATTATTCAAAGTATTTCGGTAGCTCTTATATCGGGTTTGCAATTCAATATTGTTCGGTTGTCGAGAGAGTTTCCTGTGAAGCTTGTATCTTTCTGGGATTGCATTGACTAGACTGGGTGCTATCCATTTTTTTACTGGTTTATTTTTTCACTTAGTCTTATTGCTTTTGTAACAATTTGATCGATATTGTCGGTGCTGTAAACATCAGACCAGTTTTCAATCTGTAAGTCAGCTAACCGTCAAAATCAGTTACAGTTTTTGTCTATAATTTCTCTGCTACCGCGTTATTTTTCATGGTTCCACTCAAGTGCAGCGAAATACTATAGTGATCTGTTATATTAGTTCTAATAATCACGCCACGCTGCAGGTCTCTATTGTTTCCCCCCCTCCTTAAAAAATATGTGGTCTATGCAGGTACCAGTGATTAGTAGACTTAAGATGCGCGTGAACACTAGCGTCAGTTGATTGATTTTGAAATTAATACGGTACATCATGTTATAGATTACAACGAGTATCACTCGTTTACTTACGAGTATAATGGAAATTTTCATAATGGCAAGGAAAGTTGTGTGAGTGCGCCACACCAGATTTTTTTGATTCGGCAGAGGTTGAAGGAAACCAACTGCACAAACCTGACTTTTGTACCCCTATTTAAAAAATACGAAGGCCTACCGGTAATCAAAAAGTATTTAGATTTTATATTATGAAAATTACGGCTTGCTAGGCTGGTTGATTGAAATAACTGGCAACAACTCAGCAACTCAGCTGGTTGACTGATGTTTTTGCTTTGCATATTAGCGATTAGCGTGTTGATGATATTCATGGGGTAAATCGGTAAAACCGATTGTTAGACTGCGACTTTGGCTAGTTGTTGATTTGTCTCCAATTAGACCTTCCAAGTAGAATTCAAGAGGATTTTTATTATTCAACCAAAGCTTATGAAAGATAAATTATTGATATAAAAATATTATTATCAAATAGAAATCTATTTTACTACAATTCTATTTTGTAAGAATTATTTTCAAAATATCATAACTTATTACATTATGAAAAAATTTCAATGGAAGTATTGTAATAGGCTACTTACAATATCATTCGATAATACAATCGACATTTTTTTTTGTTTCAGAAATGTATGAAAATGGAAGTAGAAGTGTCATTATAGAGAGCAGCAATGGATATTCCTTGAGTGGAGTTCAGACAAAAAAATGCATTCTGATCAGTGGTATCATACTGGGCTTTCCTGGATTCGAGAATATCCTCCTTGAATTTGTTTCAAAACCTCATCTCTCCCCCCAAGATAAAGTTTCAATATTCAATAGAAACATGGAAGAATCGTTAAGCTCGTTGAAATTGAATGATAGTGAGCATTATTTGAAAGTAGATTCTATTATATTCTCCGACATAGTATACCAAACGTTGAAAGAAAATTCATTTGATCGGTTCTTCGATATCAGGACTGTAGAGAAAGACTTGAATGATGACGCTGGTCTACTGTTCATGATGTGCTCGACGTTCGTCGTATTAAAAGAGAGACACAATACCGAAAACAAACGGAGTGGTAGAGTTTCAAGTTCTGTAAATGATTTTCTTAGGAGTACCTCAAACACCCAACTACACCAAGGGATGGACGTTGTAGTGGAGTATTCGCCTTTTGTCGCTTCGTCTTTACTCAATTCATGGTCGACTGGTATCATAAGTCAGGTTTATGGAGAGGATAGTTGCATATTTGTTACCGATGTACATCTAACAACACAAGGATCAACAGGAGCACCTGTCTACAGGTTTGTTAATCAAAGTTTAATTCTTCTTTTGATTCTTACAGTTATTCTTAAGTAGCTTGAACAGATATTTTGAAATAACCTATTAAAAAAAATAAATGCTTTGTATCTATCTTTTTTATATTAATTCAATGCAAATAGGCTATATATATTATTCATTACAAGTACCTATCTATTGTTGTGTAGTAATGAAGGTGATATTGTGCTTGAGTGAGCTATGGGAAGGATGATTATGAGAGATGCGCGGTCGGTTCTGAACCACTGGCAAGGAGTTTTAAACGTATGATATTTAACGGAGTAGAGATTCCCAAGTGCTCATCTACCCTATGCGAAACTAATCTCAGCAATAAAGATCTCATTCCTATTCCTAAGCGTCGAATCAAGGCGTGCGACTACAGCCGCACTATATTGACGGCTTCAGTCTACTACTGTATATTATTTTAGTCTATAATATTATAATGTCGACTTTATCTAATAAAATTCACTAAACTATAAACTTGAGTGTTAATGGGAAATGACATTGGGTAATACGGCAAGGCAGAACATCCAAAAGGATCTCTCTGCCGATAAAAGCCATATTAATAAATAAATAAACCTTGGAAGTAATTCAAGTGATAAAAAGTAAATGCGTATGGCTTTTGTTGGTGGGGAGTCCCTTGCGGGAAGGTCCCACCGCCTGAATATATAATTTAAGCCGTCAATGGGCCTTACAACTGTCATACTTCAGCCGGGACCGACAGTTTAACGTGCCCATCCGATAACACGGGAGTGATCTAGTTAAAAAAACGTTTGGTATTGAGAGGGTTTGAACCCGGGATCTCTATGCTGCTACGCAGGCACTCTATCCACTAGACCACGGATCACTCCATGCAAGTGATGATGATAGGCTACTCACAATTTGAAGAAAATATGAACAGGAAATTTGAATGTGTACTGGAATGACGATTTTCAAATAAATTCGGTAGAAAATAAAAAATAAAAAAATATATAGAAATAGTACAGTCAATTTATTCATGGAAAAGGGGGTGTGCTTGCAATTTATATTGATTTTCCAGTTTTCAGCTATTTTCGCCAAATCCTGTAATCGGACAGAAACATTCACTCTTGCCTTTTTTCAGATTATATCATTCTTAATTAAATAACATCATTCGGAACTCTCTATCTTTAATGAGTTACAATTTTCAAAAAATGAGTGAAGTTCCAAAGCAATCAGACATGGAGAAGTATTAATGTATGCAGACGATACTGATCTGATTGTTGGACATAGTAATTTGAAAGTGGCAGAGAAATTAATCCAGTTTGATTACAACATAATTCTGAGATGGTCCAATGACAGGAATCTCTTAATTAACAAATAAACTGTACTGATGCCTTTCAAATCTCCTTATCCAAGATGCAACGTAAATCCGATTGTATTAAGTCATGATTGTCATTGCCTTTATACAAATGCTTCTGAAATCTGTAACTTTAGTGAATAGTACAGCTCTAACTTTAATAGTAATAGTACTAGCTCTAACTTTAGTGAATAGTACAGGTTACCTTTGCATCATAATTGGTAGTACTTTGAGATGTTATTATCCGCACATTGACTAAATGCACAATGACTAAAACTTCAAGCACTAAAAGTAAAAAAAAAATATTTGCATATAAACATCACCCCGGACTGCTTATATCTGACAATTAGAATAAAAATAGACGAGTAAAATATAAAATGCTGACATTTGGCGGTAGAATGATATTTTCATATATCTTTAACCATGAAAAGAGAACTACAACGTTAACCACAAAGTGAAAAATCATCCATTTTACAAAGTATGATATAAAAATGGAAATTGAGAAACAAAATAAAAAATAAAAACCACGTGAAAATAAATTCATGGAATCACAAAGTGGGTTGAAGCTATGTCTTCAATCTGAACATTTTTACTATCTTATCTCCTCTACAAAGACTCCTTCAATACATCTCAAGGAATTGTTGATTTAATATTCTCAAGATTCTAAATCTATAATTTATTGAGTTTAGATTGTATACCAATTCTTTAAAATCTGGAGTAAATTAATTACAAAATAATTAATTCAATGAAAGACTATTCTTAAAACCATTTATGTTTGTCTAACTGTAATAGAAACCAGATAGAAAAACTGATAATTTGGCCTACATAAACAAGAACTTTCAACATTTTGAAATTGGTATGATTGCTCAATGAGAAGAACGATTAATAGTGACTACCAAAAATTTACATGTAGGGGTGAACATGAGTAAAATTTACTGAATAGTCTTGAGTTATTACTGTAGATTTTATTATTTGTTGTCATATTTGACTTATTTCTTGATGCTGTCTCAGGCAGAACTGTTGGGGGAGCCTTATTAGCCGTGGTAGGGGGTATCCAGATATTTCATGATGAGAAAATATTCAAACGTTCCATGTGATGTGAGTAAGATTTGACTCACAATGTGAGTCTGACATAATGTGCGATTTGACATAAGACTCATGGTTACCCTTCTAGGGTAAATATCCGTCTATATATCTAGTCCCCGGATTTAATAAATTTTATGGTAAAATATCTACTTCCCATTAGGCACTTTCCTACTTATTCAACAGACTTCCTCTAAATATTCGTTACTACCCTCTCAATACCAAAAGTTTTTTAACCAGATCACTCCCGTGTTATCGGATGGGCACGTTAAATTGTCGGTCCCGGCTGAAGTATGACAGTCGTAAGGCCCATTGACGGCTTAAATTATATATTCAGGCGGTGGGACCTTCCCGCAAGGGACTCCCCACCAACAAAAGCCATACGAATTTACTTTTACTACTCCAAGAAGGACGATATGCTGTATCTCAATAATAACAGAACAATTACCGTAATTTATAAAACTAATAATATACAATTAATATATTATAAAAGGTCAAGTTAAAAAAAATAAACATATGCTTACATTATCAGAGTTATTCAATTTTTGCTGGCTGAAGTTTTTTTATTTGTTTTATTGTCACTGCCGCCTGCCTCGACGATGAAAATTCCTTATCAATAGTGTGAAATGATTTTTCCTTTTCCCTTCCTATTTCATCTCCTTTCTAACTTCCTAATATATATTCTTCTTTCTAATATTTTTTTTCCAAAGTTTGATCCTTATTATTTTTTGTACCAGTAAACCGGGGTGGGGTGACTTTGTCTCAATTTTGGGGGGTTGAGATTTCAAACAGCTTGCAATCAATACTTAAGTTGAAACATATCTCTTGCAATATTTTTTTTTGTATTCTGCAATGTTTGAAGAGTATTTTCCATAATAAAAAGTTAGCATTTTTCTCAACTTGAACAAAGATTTATATATTTTTTGGAAATAAGAGACAATGTCAACCATTGGTTGGGGTGACTTTGTCTCACTTTGGAAAAAGTTAATTTTCAAGAGTTATGCAAAGTGAAACCAGCTGTTAACCTTCAAAATGAATGATTACATTAAAAACAAATGAAATCCACTTCAAAAAATCACAAATGTTTTTTTGATAAATATTTCAGTTTCTGCTGCTTAAAAATCTTTTGTAGCGTCGAGGCATGTTGGCTCCAGCTACAGAATCAGCAGAAAATGAATATTGAGAACATATTTTAAGCAGGGTGAATAATTATGTCGTATTAGGTGGAATCCATTATATTCATCATATTTTGAATTGTATTTGTATCCTGCATAATATCACAATTTTTATACTGGAGAAAGTCACCCCAAGTTCAAACTAAAAATGACCTTGTTGTATCTAACTAGTAACAGAACCCTAACCAGTTCAACTATGAATACTATGGATATACCAATTGAAATATAATAAAAAGGCAAAAATAAATTAATGTACTCGCCGATATCATAAGTGTTTTAGAAATAAGTTTACTAAAACAAATTCACAAGATGGAGCAAGTAGTTTGGTTTTTTGTCGATAATTCAACTAATATATCGAGATTCGACAAGATATCGATTGTAGAACCTTGATAATGATCAGGGCTACGGATATCAATGTTAAACATCGATTTCGGATAACTGAGATCAGAGATAAACTGATTTTAATCTTTTTTCGCGAGGTGGGACAAAGTCACCCCGGGGTAGACAAAGTCACCCCGGTCTATGCTACTTTGTATTTTTTTACTCTTATCTTATACTTGAAATCTTGGTAATGTCATATTATTATGTCTAAGTTCACACAACTTTTGTAACTAGCATTTCTGTAACTGGGCACCCACTAAAAAACCGACGGGTTTGGCAGGATCCTCTATTGTTTCAATTGTGGATAAAACATTGATTTGATTTCACAAACATTATTCTGTAGATATATGAAATATGAAATAGGACTAAGGTAATGTTTTGCAATACGCTTATCAATAAATTTCCAATTGGTTTTCAGGTTCAAAAATGGATCCAAAGAATCTCTATTGGGGATAATTATTGGACCACAATTGTGGAATAATAGTAACGAGTGGTCTGGAAATAGTCTAGCAGTGAATTTAAAAGCTGTTCTTATGCATTACCTCGATTCAATTAACCCAGTTTTCAATTGTAATAATTTGTCCTTTAAAAATCTCACAGAGAGGACTTGGTTTGGTGAGTATTATAAAAATCATATTTGAAAGTCTATAAAACAATGTATAAAGAAAAGATAAGCTCCGGAAGGTGTCCCTTCCTAAGGAAGCACCCCCCTAAATTCTGTAAAAAATCAGCTTCCAAACTTCTACCGCCCATGAATTGGGAACCTGGAAAAATATCAGTTATTTTGAGACACCCCAAGATTTGATTTTGAGGTCCCTCAAGAATTTCAAGAACGCAGCCTGCGTCCAAACACCCCCCCCCCCACCCTGTTGGTAGTCAGCATTCCCTGAGATGAAACATCATTAAGACTATAGGGTCTTGGTTAAAAAAGGAATAGCCTAATTTTATTCTTGGACACTGTTGGTAAATAATCTAATAAGTGTTGGAATTCACTCCATCAACAATACAATGCATCTAGAGTCAAGTCCGGATGCATATCAAGGTCCTGGGACCCATCTTCAGCGTACATAGGTAGTAAATTGATACCTAATTTGTACGATTTTATCGATTTTGTCAGGCTTGACTTCAACAAAATTTACAAATGCAGTGTCAAAGTACTCCCCTGTAAGCTGAATATAAGCCCTAGTGCCTTACGGACTCAACTTTACTGTAAAGTGGAATTATATACGTGTATGATACTTGAAGATTATCCATCAAGAACTATCCAATTATAAGAATATCATGAGAATTTTGGCCTATCATTGGGAATCCTCTTTTAGTGAGACGAGTTTTATCCGTTAATAAAATATTATTTTTTGTTTCATACAAAACATGTTTTATGATACGTCGTGAATACTTTGTAAGACATGATAAGTACCTAAGGTTAGTGGGTGAAAAATTAATTCTACATCACCAAGTGACTAAGTAGTAGGGTAAAAATTAGTTGTACAATGTACATTACACCAAGTGATCAAACCTTAATTCAGATGTGAAAGGAAATCTTTGAGGGTACACTATGAAATCTCAGAATTGTATAAGATTAGCGATGTGACATCTGCAAACAGTAAATCACTTGCAATCATCTTTCTCAACTTTTTCTATTCACAATTTTTTGTGGAAGTCGCCAAAATAGAACTCACATGAATTTTATGTTGAAGATAGAAGTTAATTTATGTTTTATTTATTTCAATTTATTTTCATTTATTAGACACCATTGGATGTTCAGTTGTTAGAATCGAAGTACAAAATTTCTGCTGGGGATCAGGAGTTGTACTTAATTCAAAACTAGGACTAATAATGACATGTGCTCATGTTGTTAACTTCAAACCGGTAAGACCTATTATTTTTTTATTACACGCTATAGTCATTTCCTTAATATTCACTCTTTTTAAAATTGAAGCGATTGTTAATACAACCTATCGGTATCTACAGGCCTATATCAATGCTTATAATATCACCATTTAAATTTCAAACTGTTACAATAAATAACTTTATGGTCAAGTGTATTAATAGTATTTATTAGTTATCTACATATATTTTATATGTAACTTATTATTCATATATTTATATGTATTTGTACATATTTGACGAATAAATATTTTTTCTGTTTTAATATATTCTATTCTTATAGTAACAAAATCCTCCACTCAGAAAAGGAATTTATGTTTTGTTTATTCTAAATATAACGTGTAGCCAATATTCTCATATTATACTGATCCTCTTTATTTATTTTATTTGTTTGAATGATACTCCAGTCTATGCACAATGTTATTCTGCAAGGCGTCAACCCATGCGATGTTCACATTTTTATCATGCTATCAGCCTATAGAGTGATTGAGCTAGTAGTGCAACCAAAACCTCAAAAGTTTTATGATTTGGGTTGCCTTTCCGATCACTCTGTACAATGTGAGAAAAATGTCAATAAGAGTTAAATACAATAGAGCTAGTTGCTCTATTGCCGCCAAGTGCTAGTTGCGTAGCGTTATTCGTATTATTTTGCAAGCAAGAGGCAATAGTTCACAGCATAAATTGTCGAAATATTATCCAAGTATAATTATGCAGAAAACGTTATTCTTGTTGATGTTGTGTATGAAATGGATGACGTCAGTTAAATTGACTTCCGGAATCATTGTGATCCATGACAACTCGTTAGTTAGGATGGCCAGTAACGACACGGTAGCCTAAGTGTGATGAACATGTGTGGACATGTTTACCATACATGTTCTGTCATAGGCGAAAGGCTTCAAACAACATTTTTTAAGGTTAGGTCTTTGTATTCTCGAATTTTTGTTGTTTATTTTTCATTCGCAGCTCTATTTGAGGTTAAATTATTTTCGTGTAGTTGTAATTTGTAATTTTCCAGTGGTTTATTTATTGTTAATGGTTGTTTATTTCATGTTAGAAGCTGTTGTCAAACAGCAGTTTTTTAGTTTGAAACCTATCGCAGATTGTGTGACACAACATGCATGAAGCTGACATTTGCACACTTACATGTCCTGTCGTTAATGGTCACTCTTAGTAACTTTCACTGATGTAATTATTCTTTTATATATGCCTACATTCGACTTTCATACATGGCCAATCAAAGGTCAAAAAATATGCCCCTCTAAGTATTTAATATTATTTCAATCTGAAATAATGTCTAGCAAAATATATAAATGAAATTATGTTTGTTTCAGTGCAGTGATGTCGTTGTAAAATGTGGAACATTGGTGAGTCCAGGAAAAGTAGTTTATTCCTCAAAACATGGTGAAGTCTACGATTTGGCCGTCATTGTAACAAAATTTTCATTGAATAGTTTGAAGCAGCTGGAAATTTCAAAAGATGTTCCAATTCAAGGTTCGTTTTTTTATAATAATCATTAGTTGCATACAATTATTGATTTACGGTGTGATATCACATTTTTCTCATTAAAAAATCGAATCTTCGATTTAATATTCAAAAATCGATAAAACTCCATAGTCAATATCTGTATAATCGATATGTGGACTTAACATCTGCTTGAAATTTTTATCAGCTGTTTAGTAATGTTGGAATACTGTAATAAATTTATTTTTCTGAATTAAAAGATAATTATAAACAACATAAAGGTTAAATAAATTCAATACAGATTAAAAAAAAGTTTTATTGTAAACTTATAATTTTGCATACATGGGTTGGCAATTATGACGTGTTTAGGTATGGCTTTGGAACTTTTAGGCAGGTTACAGAGCTCGACCGACCGTCAGTGCGTATATGTATATGCGTATGTATCCTGATCATACATAAGTTTTTCCGACTCACAAAGTGGACGCCTTTACAGATTGTTATTGCAGCTTATTATTTTCGTAAACAAAAGATTAAAAGACGTAGATTTCAAGTTCACCCGATAGTCGCCCAAAGATCATTTCAAAGGGAATTTAATACCATTATATACATCATTGCTTGGGTGAAAATACATTTTTCAACTACCTCAGAATGTCCATCAGAACTTTTGATGAGTTATTTCGAGCTTGTATCACCATTGGGAATACTCGCAGTCACTTTAAGATACTGATCAAATAAATGTAGATAATATTAATAATATATGATTTTTTCAAAAAAAAAATTTAGAAATGTATAGAAAAACTCAGAATTCAAATATGACACTATTAATTGAATTCACTCATTATGCTATTCAATTCAATATCAGCTGATTGTCGGGCAGATGTGTCAGCACATTGGTTATGTTGCGATCGGGCTACTGATCAGTACAGCTCTAAAAGCTTCTATTTGTTTCAATAGCGCGTCAGTCGACCGATGGAACGGATGTGCACGAGCTTGACCGATGGTCTTCGTACGCGGTATAAAACGCATGGTCCTGACCGTGCGCTTGCGTGCCGTCAGTCCTGCTCTGTACGGATACATGGAATATCTATGGGAAAGACAAGCGCGACTGACGTACGCACTGACGGTCGGTCGAGCTCTGTAACCGGCCTTAGGGGCAGTTTCCGAGCTCGGGATCTATAAGTTCTGGACTTACAGAGTCCAGGACTGAAATAAGCTCTCGGGTCTAAATCGACTTTCAGGGTCACGATTTTATCTTCTAAACTCCGGGGTCTATAAAGTTCTCGACTTATTTGAGTCCAGGACTTTAATGTAGTAAACATGAGGGAAATTCACAATATTTTGCTGTTATATTGTTGGCATTATAGCAAAATGAAAACAGCTGATGGCAGCGGGATAATTCGAATGAGCATGCTCTTTAAACTATTTTGTGAAATATTCAAAGCAAAACCTAACCTTTTGAAAGATGAATGAATAAACATTTTATTTTACTTTATGCTATTATTGTTCATTGATCCTAACCAGTGATTTTGGAATAAAAATTTCATTAGGCTATTGTTTTTGAAAACATATTTGTTTTGAAAAAAAACGGGAATAATAATTTATTATTGTAATATTAATATGTTGAATATGACATTGATTAATAACATTCAGATTGGAATATAAATTCCAAGCCAATCCTGTATTATTTTTCTTGAACATTTTTAGCTTATGTCACATTCGTAAAATAAGGTTAGTTTTTACGCATAATTCTGATACAATTTAATAAACTTGCAAACCATAAATTATGAATTTAGATGGACTAATCCAAATAATTTAGGTATTCCATGACATCTATTTGGCTTTTCATCTACTCCAAAACAATAACTTAATTGTGTTTGCTCAGTTATGTCTAGAACTTAAATTTAAACCCTACCCCTGTCGAGGGTTTGAAATTACACTGTTTTAAGTTCTGGACTTAACGATTTTCAATAAATCCTCGACTCGGAAAGAGAAGAGAATCTAATTCAAGTCCTGGTCTTATAAGCCCTTCACTCAGAAAGCGAAATTATAAACTCCAAGGTCTAATATGATCTCTAAACTCCAGAGTCTATTTAAATCCTCAACTATGTTAACGCTCTTACTCGGAAAGCCAATTTTCTGACTCCAGAGTTTGAAGCCACTTAACGTCTAGAACTTAGCTAAATCCCGAGCTCTGGAGTCAGAAATTGGCTTGTCCTGGACTCAAATAAGTCGAGAACTTTATAGACCCCGGAGTTTAGAAGATAAAATCGTGACTCAGAAAGTCAATGTAGACCGGAGAGCTTATTTTAGTCCTGGACTCTGTAAGTCCAGAGCTTATAGATCCCGAGCTCAGAAACCGGCCCTAAGTGTTTCTCTCAAAACATGGCAGATGGCTTGGCTTGTCAATGTATTTTGTTCTCTTGAAACTTTTCTATATAATTGAAGTTTAAGATGTTTTAATTGACATCTGAATGTTCTTATTAAATTTGGTGTAGAGTTAGAGTTGGTCTTTTGGTCTAGAGTTAGAATAATAATTTCTGATTTTGAGAAAGCTTTTGAATCTATATTACATGAACATACCAAACGTATTTGTAACTTTAATCATGTTCAATATATGTGTGATTGTTTGTTCTGATGTAAACTGAAATTTTTGAATCATTGAAAATTATAATTGACCGAAGCGAAGCTGAGGTTTTAGTTTCAACTCGATCGGCTTTCGTCTGTTTGTTTGTTTGTACCGCAGTTACAGTCGCAGTTATTGTCCGATTTGGATGAAATTTGGTATGCAAGTTCTTTGAAACAAGGCGCAGAAACGTATGTGTAACGATTTTTGATAAAACCTCTGGTTTTTTTTGTAATATTTAAAAAACCGCGAACTAACCTCAATCCAGAAAGTATGTGTCTTTGAAGATACAGCAATTCATTTTCATACTTTTTCGCATCAACTGTTACGAGCACATGGTGGTCGAGTCGGTTAGACCGTGGTCTGTCACACTGCGGGACCCAGGTTCAATTCTCGTTCCTGCCAGTTTTCTTTGCAGATAATACTAATATTGTTTTATCTTATTCTAATAAGATAATTATTCTTAGATAATTAATAAGATTATTCTTAATAATATATCATTATAAAATAAATTATTATGATTAGATAGAATAATTGAATTGAATCATCTTATTATTATTATTGAATTGATTCAACAAATTAATTGGATGAATTATTTTAAAAAAATCTTTATTGTATTGGAGTCCAATACTGCAGTTGTAGAGAAAAATTTGTATGTGAAGGTATAAAGGTAATTTTTCCCCTTTTTGTGTAGTAGAGAAGTTGATATTGTGGTAATTATTAACATTAAATAAAAAAGACCAAGAAATTGTCAAAAAACAGATTTATTGATACTTAGAAATACCGGTTTCGGTAATTACACCATTGTCAATCTCTGATAAAATTTGATAATGACCGAAACCGGTCTTTCTGAGTATCAATAAATCTGTGGTTTTTTGACAATTTCTTAGTCTTTTTCATTTAAAAGGTATGTATTTGATATAAAGGTACCGTACTCCTTGATAAGTCCAGTGTCCCTGGAAACAGTGTCTCTAGCACTTTCAATGGAGAAGATGATAGATGACATGGCTAAATCTTCACAATACTTACTGTACTGAATCTTAACAATACTCACAGTACTTACTGTACTGAATCTTCACAATACTCACAGTAGGCCTACTTACTGTACTGGCCCTTCTCATTATATTGAAAGTTGTATTCATGAGCGAGGTCTACTGTTCGCAGAACTATACTAGTTTGATTTGCTCTAAACTGGAGTTCTCATTCAGAAACGGTGAACCCATTCATAATTTCTCAATATATTGGTAAATGGAACCGATAACTTTCTTTAGGTGATAGGTGAGAACTATCAAACCTTTTTGGACAAAAATTGGTAGCACGGCAACGGTAGGCCTGATTTTCTATGCATCTATTGTTTATCACTCAATGTTGAGTTTTACGTTTATCATAGTTCAAAAGTTTGAAATCTTTTTTCAAAAGGTGATTAGACCTTGAAGAAATACTCGTGTTCTTCAAACACTGGAGTCAAATGTTTTGGCTACTCCCGTTGTTGTTGGGAGAGTGACTTTATGAATATGAAAAACAATTACCCTGTCTACCTTTTCATATTTTCAGAAATTCATGTCCATTCCAGTTTTCCTTTATGTTCCCTTGATCTCTTTACGGTACTGATTCTCTAAAACATCAAGTTTCTAACCACTTCAATATTTTAATACAGTACAAAAAATGAATGGTTTAATTTTCTATCATATTCAATTAAAAATACTATTCAACCATCATTTGTAACGGGGGACTTATTTTACTAAACCTTATTTATTTCACAATGCTTGTATCGGCAGCAGATAATAACCTTTTTTGAGATGCGTATAGCATGTAATACTGCAATGGAACTCCTTTTATAAAGTTTTAAGAATTTTGAAAATACAAGAACCTAATAGGAAAAATAACTTGATTACTGTCTTCAATGATTCTACATTTCATTCGCAGTGAAGTGTTCTTCAAGAACCTGATAGGAGAAGAAACTTGATCACTGTCTTGAATGATTTTACATTTCATTCGCATTGAGGTATAAAGCATAATTATCATATTCCTACTAGATTCATGACAGCCACTGTAAGTTTTGTAATTGACAATAACATCCGCATATAAAATAGAGCGGTATTGTTAGTTTTAGCAGAAACTGTATTTAATTTCGTACACAGTAAACCGAATTTCAACAAAGCAGGATGGTGTTTTCTTATAATACTGCAGTGAGGTTACTTTTAAACTGTCAGCATTCCAATAAATAACACAATTCTTGTCGTTGGACCTATGCTGACAGTTTGAAGTAATCTCACTATTGTTGGGCGTATTGTGTTGCAGGTGAAACAGTGTACTCGGCTGGATTCAACTGGCCGAACCCTTCGAAACTGCTTGTCAGCAAAGGAGTGGTGTCACGGGTGGTCGTCGACAAAAAGAGGAAGCAGCCAGTCATGATAACAAGCACGTGTTGCATCCAGCCAGGCTGCAGCGGTGGCGCTCTCTTGCGGTCCAACGGTCAACTAATCGGCATTCCTGTCATGAGTCTGTCCCACTCGTCCGACTCCTCGGCTCACTCCCACTACAACTGTGCGGTGCCGCTCTGCTTGTTCCGTGATCTCATCGATGAGTTCTGTCTAACAGCAGGTGGGATATTTCAAAAAATATCTACAGAGTTAGTCATATGTATGAGAATCCTTCAATAAGTTGGAAACTGTTGTAGATATAATACAGTAACTTTCAGGATATTTTATTGGTCAAATAATCTACCTTTTGATGAACAACTGAATAGGGGTTGTAACTCGAATATTTTAAATGTAAACACCCATTGTGTGGTACATCATTTCAAAGGCCTTTTTAAAAACAAGAATGATGACATCAATAAAAATGTTCTATCATACTCTTGTACCCAAAATTACCCAAAATAGCGGCTGATTGAAGTTTTAGTTTTTAAGGAAATGAGGGGTTGTAACTCAAATATTTTTAATTTAAACACTCATTGTGTGGTACATCATTTCAAAGGCATTTTCAATACAAGAAAGATGACATCAATAGAAAAGTTCTATGATACTTGTTTCCAAAATGGCGGCTGATTGAACTTTATCAATCATTTCTTTAAAAAGTAAAACTTCAATCAGCCATCATTTTTGAAAAGAAACTATCATAGAGCATTTTATTGATGTAATCTTTCTTTTTTTAAAAAGGTTTTTGAAATGATGTACCACACAATGGGTGTTTACATTTAAAATATTCGAGTTACAACTCCTAAGTCACCCCCTTATGAGGGGTTGAAACTCAGTTGTACGTCAAAAGGTAGAGTATTTGACCAATAACTTATACTGAAAGTTCCTGTATTATATTTACAACAGTTTCCAACTTATTGAAGGGTTCCCATACATATGACTCACTCTGTATATCTTTGATGAAAGAGCTTAAGCAAAGCTATCTCTAGTTGGTAGTCATGCCCAACAAGCTGGCACAATTGTAGAACTATAGTAAGATTCCTTTCAAACTGTCAGTATACAGTAGTATAAATGATTCCATTCAATCAATGCTGACAGTTTCTAGTGACCTTCACTATAGATCTACGTTCACCTGGCTACATTGCATTGCAGATCAGCTTGCATTAATAAATGTCGTGCCCAAAAAATGTTCAACACTGGAAAATAGTGATGTAAAAAATAATTTGAAGATAATATTATACTTTCTGAGATACTAGAGCCCAAAGCTACTGAATTTTAACATATTATTTCATATTCGCTAAGAGATAAATTTCTGTAAATTTTGTAAGAGCACAAAACTAATCATTTTCCGGAGAAGTCTCCACACTACATAATATTCCTATAGGGTGCGCACATAAATACCGTACATAGATAGATAGGCTGCCTTCTTTTTCAACCTAGTGAGGAGTAAAGACGAAGAGGAAAGAGGTCGAAGCGGGATAGAGGAACTTCCTTAAACACAGATACATTTCATGTTATGGGGCGCCCACATGGTGAAGACGTGGAGGTAGAAGTACACTTCTTCCATAACATGGAATGTATTATTTGTGTTGCAGTGAGGTACCTCTATCCCGCCTCTAACCTCTTCTCTCTATCTCTTCACTTAAATCTGCTTCCTCTAAGTCAACTTGCTTATTATTATTGACTACACTGTATGTGGCTGACCAAGTGACTGAACCTAGTTATGCATTTTTGCCATTCTCCTGAAGCCGGAGACTTAAACTAGATATAGCAGTTGCATAAGTCACAAGACTCAAGCTGGGAAATTAACAAGTCTATATTTCTGATTATCATGAGTGGCATTTTTTCAAGGCCTTAGAAAAGCCTAGTGCACACCACTGCGATTCGCATGATGGTGATAGGATCGGGAGAAATAAACTTTTAACCCGTGGTTAAATGTTTGAAGTCTCCATCGTCGCCGTTATGCAAATCACAGTGGTGTGCACAAGGTTTTAAACTGTTACCTTATTAATAATAGCTCAAATTTTCAATTTATGAAGAGATTAAAAATTATGCCATTCGATTAAAATTTGTCTCAAGATGAAATCATCCATACTTATCAAGCTAAAATAAAAGGAAATGGCTTTTTACATGCACGGGTTGTGAAATAGACTACATGTTGAGTTATGAAATACATTCACCGAGGATGATTATCTTATAGGCTTATTCTTATTTTTATTGGTGAAGTAATTCTAGTGTTAATAATTAAACCAAATTTTTCCAAGTTGTGATACAAAGTTTACGTAACGATATAAGGCTAAACAGATGGTGTTTTCAGCGAATGCACTCATGACACAAGAGGTAACGCGAACGCGCGGATCTTGTGGGCTTGAATCAAAAGTTGAGTTAAAATCCAGCCAGTCATATTTTGCAGAGAATTTTGAACTTGAATGGAGATCATCCCCGTGATTTTTACAATAATATAATATAATTATTCTATAATTTCAATTAACTTCTCTATTATAATGTTTTACAGTTGTCAAGTAAATTTGATCTAATAATACTTTCAATTTTCAGCATAAAACAATAAAGGCTATAATTCAATTTATTAAAGTTTTCCACAGACCCTTGCGGAGTGCAGGTTATACCTGATCGTACTTGATAATTTATCAATTCAAAGTGTTATAATTAAATTTTATGTTTTTATATTGTAATATTTTTTAATTAATATTGCTTGATTTTTAAAAAGAGTTTCCATTAATCAAAAATCTGGTGTGGCGCACTCACACAACTTTCCTAGCCGTTATGAAAATTGATCACCTGACGCTAGTGTTCACGCGCATCTCAAGTCTACTATTCAAAGATTTGACCAGCTGGTGACAGGACAATAACGCTGGAGACACACGAGGTCTGCTATCTCTTTATAGTGAATGATTCAATAAAATCAACTTTTGCCAACGGTTTGCAATTGAATAATCACATTTTCTCGAATTTCAAGCTTTTTAATTTTAGGTGAAAATGTTACTGAACTAATTGTAGAAATTTTTATGCTCAATCTTTTCCACTCGAATTTTTTGTTTAAATTGTATCTGAAACCTGATAATTGGGAATCAACTTTGCATAGATGGGGCGGAGCTCCTGAAATTTTTACAGATATGGGACTAGTGGCAGTTGATAGAGCTTACCAATGACTATTATAGGTATGAATTTGATCGAAATCGTTGGAGCCGTTTTCGAGGAAATCGCTAAAACCCCTGTTTTTGACAACATTTTCGCTATTTTAGCCGCCATCTTGAATTGCATTTGATCGAAATTGTTCGTGTCGGATCCTTATAGTGTAAGGACCTTAAGTTCCAAATTTCAAGTCATTCAGTTAATTGGGAGATGAGATATCGTGTACACAGACGCACATTCCCATCATACACACACACACACGCGCGCGCGCACACACACATACAGACCGATACCCAAAAACAACCTTTCTGGACTCAGGGGACCTTGAAACGTATAGATATTTGGAAATTGGGGTACCTTAATTTTCTTCAATAAATACAATACTTTCCTTACCTATGGTAATAGAGCAAGGAAAGTAAAAAATTATACTTAGTCTGGTGATATGTTAGCAAGAGGTCTTTGAAGAATGTCACATTATCTTATAAAAATAACAATGAATTATGTTAGGCTAATTATTCCGATTTTTGTGAAAGATTAGATTATAATTTCCAGCTTGACCAGCAGTATATTAAATTTTAACAATGAATAATAATAACAATAAACGGTTAAATGCTACGAAAACTAACCAGAGAAGCGGAAGACATCTTCCATTAGCACTTAATCACAGTTCAAATTCAACACAGGTACTTCTGTGGTTATCAACCAGGCTAATGAGTTTTTATTTATTTCTCATCGTTTTTATAGCCCATATTTAAAAAATCACTTATCTATTCAATCTCGATCATCATAGTTTTTCTTCTAAAACGTTTTCGACGTTCACTAATACATTTCACTCTTGAATAGGAGCATAATGAAGTGATATCATTTTATTCTTTTGTGAAGCTTTTTTCTCAGAAGTGAAATGCATCCAAATGATACATCTCAAACACCTACATAATTATTGTATTAATATTATACAGTGAATCAACAATCTTGCCAAACAAGTCGTTTTCCATAGTTAAAATCTAATTATTTGCTTGATAAACATTCGAATTAAAGTTATTTCTATCATATCCTATTTAAACACATGGTGTCCCGATAACTGTTCAGTAATGGTGTTGTCTTTATATTTCCTCACAGATATTTCGTTACTGAATCGCCTCACTTGCAGAGAATCAGCAACATTGAGTGAATGGAGAATGAAAAACAAATTGTGAGCTCAACTATAACCTTGGTCTGAGGAATCTCTTCGGCTGTAATGTGTGATACTGAAACCTTGAGGAAATAGACAATCACAAAGTTGAAGAATGGGTCAGATGCACGAAAATCAAATTGTATTCAAGTCCCGTAAATCATGTAATTGAATTGATAAGGTCAGGATAACATTATTTTACGACGGTTAAATGTGTTTGGGTTTTTTTTTCAATTGGTATTTTTGATAGCAGGAAATGGTGTCTCAGGTAAATAAATGTTTTATATCAGTGACTAGAGGTGTTCCTTATAGCAATGGAGTTAACAGGTTCTATAAGACACGGAAAAGACTCGCACTGAACGTGGATATTAGGGAAGCTGTGTAATATGTGATAAGTATAAGTAGGTTCAAATATTTTTCATTATATTATTTATTTCTTGACGCAGGCTCTAGATAATATTTCATTGTCATTGATTTTTAGTTGTAGAGGAAATATATTTGAATAAATATTTATTTTATCTTGAAAGAATTGTAATTGTAAATGTAATTCTTCAATAACTGCTATAGCAATAATGATTATCTTTAATGTACAGTTGCCGTACTGTATATTAATTTTATACAGAATTAATAAAATTTATTGAAACAGCTTAATATTTTTAATAATTTGACAGTAGGTTTCATTGGAGATCCTATTCGAGTAAAAAAAACTACTTTTTGTCGTTTCAAATTATTTTCTCGCAATTTTTAATTCAACTTCCTTTTTTCGAATGGGAAGGTTTTTCTAATCATAGAAAAAATGAGATAATGGATGTGATTGGAATTGGAAAGGAATGGAATTGATGAAGATACTCAAATAGTGAACTACTTTGAGAGTGTACGTATTGGATACAGAGTGCTATTACTACAGTTTTTCATTCATTTATAACATCGGCTGAGGCTTTTTGAGAGCTATCACACAGACCAGTGTACTTAGAATACCCGAATACAGGTATTCTAGGTACCTTCACACAGTCAGTCCTTTATGCACTGACACATGATTTCATGATTAATATACAACATAATTTACAACTTTTTACATCAAAAAACTGATACGGGTTGAGATATCAATGTGCGGTTTACGTCATTAATTTTCTCTTGGAACTTTGCATTGAAATCATGTATCACATGACAACCTTCTCAATAAAAAAATGAATTTGGATTCGTGTTATGAGGGACAAAGATGTTTTTCAAATAGGATCCCCAATGAAACCTATTGTCAAATTATTCTTGTAATAGAAATATTTTGCTGTTTCCATAATTTCCACCAACTCTGTATAATATAAAAAGTTGCGGGTTTCAAGGATAACAATACAACACTTCAAGAGCGAGTTCTCCAACCCAGGAAGTCACTAGTTTAATTTACTGTTATTTGGAACATTTATTCTTACATTAAGTACATCATCAAAATGATAGGGAGAGAAAAAATAAGGTAACCTTGTGCTATAATACGGGTAATAAATAATTAGGGATGGATATAGATACATCGATGTTTTACTGTTCGATGTTTTTCACTTATCAATGGTTTTACGTAGACATCGGTCAACCGATGTTTTTCCTCAACTAAAAGTAAAAACAATTCTAATTTTTTAATTGAATTGAATTTTTTGTTTGTTTGAAGAGGATTATCTTGAGAGGAAGAGGTTTATTAATCCTTGAATAGTGTTATGTAAAGTCCATGCGTTTAACATCAATCAATCTATCTCTGGAAAAGAGGTCCTCTTATTGTAAGGAGTACAGGTATCCAGAAGGTAATCTCTATCCAGGTAGACAGAAAATTTCATTCATTTTTATTCCCCAAATAAAACTTATCAGGTATTGAATGAATAGTCCTGCGATAAGAGTACCAATGATTGCTAAAATTAGCTTAGGATAAAATTTCAAGACAAAATCTTCGAGGATATCCCGAGAGGTTTCTGACTTAACTATGAAGATGACAAATCTTGTGAACTAGAGTTGATATATCTTTCTAGTCATAACCTGACTTCAATTATTCGAGAGACTGTTACTTGAATGCCACAAGTCCAAAATTGCTCAAATTCCAATTAGTAACAGTTAAAATATTGAAACAATATCTCGATCTAGATAAAATTGTAGTCACTCTAGAAGCTTTTTGTACTTCTAAGTATTTCGAAATTTATGAAAGATATATACCAATAACTCAATCAACTTCCGAAATAATTGAGTTCCAATCCATACCAAAATAATAAACTAATATTCTAAGCTTATTAACAGAAGTGATGTTTTTATACATTACAGTTTCATCATTTTTAAAAGAATAAGAGTAAAGTATCATGATATACTGTACATTATATCATTTCCACTGTATTAATATTAATACTAATAAAAATCTATACATCCATCGTTTCTGACATGTCTTTAGAGCCATTCATTCAAAATTATTTGATCATTCTTATTATCCATGTAATAAAAAAGTAATATAATTAGTTCATCATTATTCTCTTTACAAAATTTGAACAAAAGAATGCCGTCTTAATTTGTTTCATATTAAACAAATATTCAAATCTATAAAACAATATTTTAGAATATTGGATTTTTTTTAAATATCAATCTCCGTTGCTAAACGTCAAGTCTGTTTACCTATAGTGAGGTCCACGTTATAATGGCAGTGGAGAAAGATAGAAGAACAGCGTTGCCTGTTCTCTGCCTTGATAAATTATATTTCAACATTGTCAAAAACAAATTTGGCTTCTTTGCGGAGCTAGGAAAGGATAGTACTACCTACTTTGTCGAATGATAGACAAGAATAGCAACATCAAAGTTAATTGAATACTGTCATTATAACGTGGACCTCACTATAGAAACAATTCATAAACTTTCAGTTTGGCAGCTGCCAATCAATAACATTTCATTTCCCATTTTCGAAAATACCCGAAAACAAGGGAGTTATGGTTGTTTTTAATATAGCTTTCTATTATAATAAAAACGTACTAGTTAATAAGATAATAATTTTTTGCTCACAAGAAGGGAACACTTGAAATTTTAGGTCCAAACATGAACATTTTTAAAACTTTTTTTTATTTAAACTTTGAAAAGATGAATCCAAATATGAAATCAGATAATCAACTATGAATATGGATTTAACTCTGACCATTTTCACTTCTATTTCCTCCTTATTGTTATGTTATCTGTCTCTTTACACTCTCTCTCGCTTTCATGTATTGTAACATACATAAATAAAGAAAATCTAATCTAATCTCTGACGGATGTGAATTCAGTAGGCTTTTTGAGGTCCGCTGAAGTGCAGTTTCATTATCAGATCTTTCAACGCCACTTAAAAGTAATTGTGCTTTATTTGCAGTTTATTTCTAATATATATATATTATATGTTTTACTTTTCTCCTTCATCTCTTCTCCCTGTCCCCTTATTTTCCTCTATTCTCTCTTAACTCCTGGATAGAGCTTTCTGCTATCTTATAATTATAACAATCTTTCATTTTCCAATTATCTATTAATTTTTCTTCTTCTTAATTGCATTGATACTATTTTGTTCATGATACTATCGTTTATTTTGTTTAATTATCTAGATATATATTTAGTAATGCTGTTTCTGTGCAATGGGTCTGTCGAGACCTAGCACACTGTCCATGAAATCAATCAATCTCTCTCTCTCTTTCTCACACAGACACACACCAACTCTTAATTTATTCACACAGCGTAGCAGTAGATAGAGAATTGAACCTCTATACTTAATACTGTAAAGCCTCAACCAGCTCCCAAGAAGTACGGTATAGAACTTTTTACATCTTGTGTGATATAGTATTTAAAATACTATGACAATTCATTGATTGAAAAAGGTTGTCATACTCGATATTATCCTGTAAAAATAGAGACAAAAAAATGTGATTCAATTTAAGATTCCTCAATAAAATTTCACACAAATAGAGACAAAAATAATATAAAAATAAGTTGATTTTAATTGAATAATCAAAAATTGAAATATGTTTATTCTACAGCTAATAAAAATTGTTGGGAAACACTGGTATTATTATTTTTCGCCCCACTTGGATGTAATGAGCTGGTTTTCGTGCGTCATATGGTGGCCGAAAATGACTGTTTTCTGACGGGGCCGGTAAAAGTTTTACGGCCCTAGGGCTGTAAAATAACCTTGAAGTCAGCTGATTCTGATTTGATGTGAACGTGTTTACAAAATGGTTTATGAAAACGGAATCAGTTTATTCTTCTAGAAATTGAATAAAGTATTTTGCAATAAGATACTATCATTTTGTTTGGATGAATGAAATACAAATGAGATATTATAAACTATTCATATTCAATTTTCAGAGTATAATAAAAATCCGACCTCTAACCTCATAGTACTGCGTTTGCCACGAAACCTGGTGGATAATTTTGAAACTACTTGGGCAATTCCATTCATTCCATTGGTGCTGAACGTTTTTACAAATAGTTTATTATGAAACGGAATTAGTTTATGCTTCTAGAATTGAATAAAATATTCTGCAAGATACTATCATTTTATTTGGATGAATGAAATACAAATAAGTTATTATAAACTATTCAGGTTCGATTTTCAGAGTAGGATAGGAATTCTAACCTCAACTTCCGCAGTTGATAACAAGAACAAGCATTGTTGACATCCAGATTGTCCAAATTTCAAGTGCGCTAAAACAGCTGATCAAAAAACTTCTCATTTTGTGTTCATTATTCAAGAATCAAAACATTCATAATAACATAATCTTATTTCCATTTGAAAGAATAAAAAAGTATAAACTAAACCTCTCACATTAAAACATAATTGACCATAATCTTTTAGGTTATTTAGACAAATTGAAATCTACCCAAACCCAGCTTAAGTACTGCGTTTACCACTAAACCTGGTGGATAATTTTGTAACTACTTAAAACTATCAAAAACAACCTATTTTTCAGACATGTTATTCATTATCAAAATTTGGGAACAGAATAGTTTTGGGCCATGCCTGTTGTTCTTTCCCCATCATATTTATATGATTTGTAATTGTATCCACTGAAAATGGAAAAAATAAAGATTCTTGGACAATTTCCTGATATTCAGATTACCGTACCACAGATTTGCTAGAGCTATGACTTTTCAGTTTTGTGCCTAATAAACAATTATTCTCATAGATATATATTGTTTTTTTGTGTGGCGAAAAATAGCGTTCGCACACGGCAAAAATGTGTTTCCGGCTCTCAATCTTTTCTAGTCCTCGGCCTACGGCCTCGGACTTAAAACCCGATTTCGAGCCGGAAAATTATCATTTTCGACCCTAGGTGCGAAATATACTATTACAGTACTAGTACTTTCTTGCTATAGGTTCAACCAAATTCTTCATAGAAATAAAATTCTTCATTTGAAAACATTAAAGAGCACACAGAGTTTTTATTTTCGACTATTTTAGAGTCCCCGCAAACCGTTTCACTAATTCGAGGGCGCTGAATCCGAATCTGAGATCAAAATTTTGCTATCTCAATTTTTAGGCAATTTAGATTTTTTGTAACTAGAGAGAGTCTACACACTCACGGATTTCGCCCGAGCCGAGCCGCGCCAGTAGCCCTGAACGGATTTGGCTCGGCTCGGCTCCACAAAGTAGAAGTAAAAGCTGCTATAAGAATGAAAGGAAAACTTGGAATGGTGAAATAATACATCATTTCAAAGAGAATTCAATGCTCTACAAACCTACGATAAGCATCAGTCTCTAAGGTGCATTGTTGGAGAGTTATATGCCCTGAAAAAGCAAAACATTGGATAAAAACCTGTTATTTTAACAATTACACACATTCAAGAGCGAATATCTCGGGAACTGTTGGGTATATCACAAAATTCCACTGGACAAAAAGTGTAGTGAAATTAGCAAGCCCTATTTTCGAATAGTTAGTTATGTCGATTGAATGCATTGTTCTCTAGATATGAGCGTCGAAGCAAAACGCTGAATAATGCAACTTTTAAACCACCCTCATCCCCTTAGCACATGAGTTAGGAATGGGGAATTTCGATATGTTCTCCTCCTAACTAGTCTCAACAAAGCTGCAAAGTCAAAAATTTTGTTTAAAACATTCCCTCCAAATTCCTTTGTCAATTGGTCTATTGTTGCAAAAATGGAGATTTCACACTCAACACTAAAGCTGCTGCAAAAGGTGTAGGGAAATTCGTAAATGTGTGAAATTATACATCAAATTGAAGAGGATTCAATGCTCTACAAGCTCATAATCAGCATAGATTTTTCCCATCGATTTTAAAAAAGATATAAGAACAAAAATAGAAAAAAATTGATGGCAAACGGGTTTGTTTAAAAATGTCACACCTTCTATATCTCGAGAACTAGAGGAGATATGGAAAAAGTTGTAGGATAAATATTGTAGGAAATTATGTAACCTTCAATTTGTTATATGACAGTAAAGTCCGTAGGATACATAGTTTTTGAGTTTTATGCGAGAAACCAACTTTAAAAATCTGGTCCGCCATCTTAGATCCGCCATGTTGAATGCAACTTTATTTTTTAAATAGAAAGGTGGTCATGCGATACTTGATTTCAATACGGAATTTCAAGACAAAATGAATGGCGGAAACCGTATATTGATATATCAAACCGTTTAGAAGATATTCACATTTTTAATAAATACCACTCATGTATTTCATTTCTGATTTGCATGGTATTGATTAATAAGAGTAAAGCAAAGTATCTTGCAAGCAGCAGAGCCCGGCAGATTGGCGAAAAATTATAGAGTGCAATAATGACACATTTGAAAGAGTGGAAAACTTAAAATATCTTGGTTCTATTATCAAAGAAGATAACGATGTTGAAGTTGATATTAAAAGCAAAAATAGCTGCAGGAAATGGATATTAGTATGCACTTAGCCAATACTTAAGATCCAAAACATTGTCAAGGAAAATAAAACTACAAATCTATGAAACTATTATAAATCCAGTTGTGTTGTATGGGGCAGAAACCTGGGTTTCGAAAAAGAAAGATGAAGACCTACTGAGTATATGGGAACGGAAGATTCTGAGAAGAATATACGGTCCAGTATGTATTGATGGAGAATGGAGGCTTCGTTCGAATCAAGGGCTGCCTAACCTGTACAGAAAACCACGTATTGTACATGAGATCAAAATGACGCTTGAGCTGTTTAGGTCATGTAAAAAGAATGAGCGATGCAAGAGCCGTTAAAAGAATCTCCAGAAAAATCCAGGTAGAAGAAGGCTAAAAGGACGTCCACGCAAGCGCTGGCTGGAGGATGTAGAAAATGATCTTCGGAAAATAGGCGTTAGGGGATGGAGACGCAAGGCTGCCGACAGCGAGGAGTGGAGAGGTATAATTCTAGAGGAGGCCAAGGCCCTGGATGGGCTGTAGCACTATGGATTAGGCTAAGTAAGTATGCGTCTATGCTTCATAACAGGCTTATGAAAAAGTGTTACATTACAGGTTTACTGTTTACACTAACTTTTAATGTTGTTATAGAAGAACAAGAACGATTAACCGCCTTCACTTGAGAAGTTGAAGAAATAGGTACTTCAAATGAAAAAATCCTCCAACAATTGTATAAGCCCAATGAAAAGAAAGTTCTCATTTTATTTCAGTCAAGATTTAATTGTTACTCAGCATTCAAACAAACTGTATTGTGTTTTGAGATTCTGCTCCCTGGTTTACTAATAGGCCTATTGTGATAAGTGATAAGGCCTGATTTCATAAAATAACCTGGGTTTGAGATAAGAATTATATTACAAAATCATCCTACTAGATAACTGCCTCTCAAACTCAGTTTTCATTTAAATTGAAATGAGGCCTAAAAATGTTTTTAAACTTATTAAAAGTTAAACATTTTGAATACCCCACAAACCCCCGTACAATTAAGCCTACCCAAAGGCTATGATAAGTCGGCGCCCATGAGTAATACAACACTATTCAAATACTGATGTTGTCAACTTCTCCACAGATTTGCCAACATGAGGCTTCGCCCACAGAAAATCAAAACTGTTTGATCTCACACAACCGAACTGCCAACCTGCCCACAAACGAACAATATATCCTTCAAGACAGCAAGTTTGCAACCAATTTGTTCGTCCCTTTAGTGGTGTGATCACATTGAATCCATATATGTGCAAGTGCACGTCAAATCAAGCATAAGTTGGAAAACAAATTTGGAAAGTGCCAATGAAACACTTTACATTGTGACTTGCATGTAGCTGCTAACACTGAACTCAGCCATCAAGTGCACGCGTTCAGTGTGATTGTTCCTACTGCTTTTTCCAGATTTTGTTTTTCATCTGTTAAACACTTGCACATATATGCGATCAAATATGATCACAAACTTAGATGTATTTTGAGGCACTGTCAGGCGTCACAAATTCCAGCTTGATTGTATTTACATCAGGCTGGATTATTCTTGAGGAATATGTAACTCGTGCATTGAAGCCTATAGAGTTGAGTCGAGTGATTTGTTGTTTTTGTCGTATTGCTTTAGACGTATCAAAGCATTATTATTGATAAATTTTATTAGCATGTCTTTAGCAATAATGTAATTTTCAATTAGGTCTAGTCCATTGTTCATCTATTTCAAAATAAAACACATGATAAAATTTAATAAGGTAAAATTTTATTACAACAGATGAATTACTGACAAACAACTGGATTTCAAACTATCAATGAGCTATGAACCACATTATAAACCTAATCAGAAGCTGCTATCCAACCCTTTGGTGGTTGTCTAACAGATGAATAGTCATGATATTTTCCCCAAATAGATACGTCGTTTGGTATCACTTTCTCACTTTCATCAAATTTAACTCCTCTTTGATAATTGTATTTGAATGCGTGAGCAAGAAGGCCCATAACGGCAGCGTAATTCAAAGCTGTACTGAGTTTTCCCTTAAACAAACCATATGATAAACCGCCGACAACTCCTCCGATAACGTAGTTGAGTGGGTCATCTTTTTGTCTAATGTTTGTAGACATCGATATAACACCAGTGCCAATTGCAGTGGCTCCTACAAAAGGGGCAGTTACAGATAATACCTTTGCTGCAGTCTGGAGATATCCTTTTGGTGCATCAATAAGAACGACATCGACGGTGCTCTTGAATAGCCCAAACATTAGTGCGTAGCGACTTGTAAAAGCAATTTTTCTTATGGTGTCTTCTCCATCTGGATGCTCGAAGTACGAAAATGACATTTTTAATGTAACTATATATTTGCTATTATTATAAAAACAATTTGACCTTACAAATAACCTATAAAGTAGAAACACAGAAAGATGGATGACTACTTGACTACTTGTCTGCAGTTTGGTCAGTTACGACCTTGAATGGATGAGCATATGATTGGCGGTCAACAAACAGCTGACTGATTGAGTATTTGTACCATTTGTAGGGAAAAACTGGTTTTAAATTTTTTCTACACTAAAAATTGCATAAAAATGAACATTTTAATATCTATTCCTCTTGAAAATCTATTTCATCATTGAGAAGTTTGGGTTTTCAATCGCTAGCATAGCAAAGTTCCAGTATAATAGAGTTGCTGAACCTGATCAATATGAACTTTTGGCGCCCAATGCAATATGCAAGTGGGCTTGTGTGCTACTAACCTAAAAACTATCAATAACTTATAAAAATGCAGACATTTTAGATTGTTAGGCTATTATTGGTTTTTATAAAAATCAAGTCGAAACTAGCTTTTGAAAATTGAACTGGTGTTTCTACATATCAAAATGATTGGTTATCTTGTTTTGTGTTGAATGTTGTTTAACTAAGTTATCAGTGTCTTGAAATGCATGGATTTTGTTTAGAACATGTTTCAAATTTTACATTATAAAATTGTTTTAAAATCACTCCATTATTTCAAAGTAAATTTGAACTTTTGCTAGTTTTAGTTTCAAGTTTTGAATATGGGAGATTCTTTTGTGAGTTCATTGAGACTCCTTTTACAACAAACTAGATATGAGGATATCGACTCTGTTGACTTCAATTATTATAAAGAGACAACTCTTGAAAATGATTGTATTAGTTCAATCTTTGGATTTCTCTCTTCTCAAATGACAGTAGACAGTTTGATTAAAAAGGAACATTTCGAAAAGTAAGTAAGTTTTAAAGTTATCTCCCTTTTCCAATTTGACTAAACTTCTACACTAGACTAAAAACAGTAAATAAGATCATAAATACGGTACATAATAAACTCTTTAAGCTGCTTGCAGACTCAATGCTTGACACACAATCGTTTTTCAAACGGAATCGCTAAGCCCGTTGGTGCTTGATAGCAGAACGTTTTGTTCGTAAAGTTTAAACGAGAGCTTGGCAAGTTTATCTTGCACGCATAAAAATAGTCTTGTTGCCTTGAAAGATGGAAGGCACCGCGCGATCATCTTTGAATTATATTGCGCACTTTTGTTTGCAGTGTATGATTCTGTATGCAGCCCTATTTTTTCAAGAAACAACAACCCTGGCCTGGAAGGGGGTCCTGAGTATTGACAAACATGATCACAACTCGTAAAATGGAAATTATAATTGATCTTGGGCAATACAGGGTTAAGAAATTTAGTAACTCAATATCTTACTTGTTGATCAAGTGATAATTATAATAATTTCTCTGGTCAAGGGTACAACATGACCAGAGAAGTTTATTCAAAATATAGACATTTTGATACAAAAAGCATATAATCTAGGCCTACGATTATTTACAAAGTGTACAACATAATAGATTGATTATTTTATGATTTGAGAAAATGTGGCTCCCACTATAGTATACATGAATAAGTTATGTGTTGTGATGTCACTAATTTAGCTGACTATATGGTTAAGTGATCATATAAATACCATACTATATCTTCTCACATACAATCAACTTATTGAAGGAATGTGTATAAATGCAACTTATACCTATAACTGTTGCTATGGCAACCACATCTGATAGCCATCACCCTACATAATATTATTCCTTAATTTCCTTTTTTTCCATTTACAATCAAGTGTTATGTGCTATTATCATTGATGAATAAAAATGAATGAGATAATAACTTGAATCTCACCATATTCTTCCTCTTTGATGAATATTAGATTATATCCAGGGATTAGATAATGTTGTTGGCTGAAATCACAATCAGTTGGAGAGCATGCAGTGCTGCACTCTGGTACTGGTTCTTCGCTGTTATCATTCTCCTGCTTAATTAACTCTAACCATCTGCAATATTGATATCACAAACAATGGGAAGATAAACGATTATTGTTACACCTCATGTGAAAGTCACAAATATTGGTACTGTAAGGCTCAACTCACACTTGACTTAGGTCGAGAAGAGACTCAACTCTAGTCAATAGCATGTGTTTCCAAAAATGATGACGTCGCGGAGACTAGAATCGACAAGTCAGAGTGTCACCATTTGGAAACAAATTTTTATCATATTATCTAATACCATATAATACATATTTATCATATCATCTAATGGGGTAAGTTATGTGTCGGGATGCCACCAATTTTCTTACCATATGGTCACGCTACCATAATATACATAGGCTACCAATAGCCTACATTGGTACATACCATATATTTATATCACCAAGTAAAGATAGATAATCCTTCTAATTAGTCTGTGGTCAGGTGGATTTTTTTGTCGCCGTGAAATTTAGGCGCCTTCTTCTAATGTCTCTCTCAAACTCTCAATGTTGAAATATCCTTCAGTTGTGGGTGTTTTTCAATCTGTAAGCGTTCTTGGTTCACTTTGATCCTAGAACCACTCCAAATTTTTCTATCTCTTTGTTTTTGTCTTTATCTGCTCTTTCCAATCAAATAAAATAAGTTTTTTGTATTCTTGAAAATTTTAGTCAAGTATTGATTATTTAGACTAGTGTTTTTGTTCATGGCGCATATCAATAAATTAAAAACTTTTTATTTTACAAGAAGAAGAAGAAAAATATTTATCATTGACAACAAAAAAATATTTGTAACCTCTCAAGCTTCAAGACGCCGTGGTGCTAATAGACTATTAAGCGGTTTGAGCTGCTTCATTAGATACGCCGTTAGAGTCGTCGCTAAGGAATTGCACCTGCCAAGCTGCACGAGTCGACACAGCTTGACAGGCAGGAAGATCTCTGATTGGCTGATTGGGTTGGTGGATCGAGAGGAAGAGCCATGCTCTCCATCCGCCAATATTTGTCTTGTCCTTTGAGGTCTCGCTGGTGAATGATCACTGTGTTGATCAAGCAACACATTTTTTGTTGAGATAGACTTTTTCAATTAATTGCACTATTCCTAGATCTTTACGAGCTTTTTTTATTTTATTTTGTTGGCAGTTGTTCATAGATAACTTCTCCTAGATATTCAATGTTAATTGTTCAGCCCATTTTAATAGTGCCCGGTTAATTCTTCAATATTTGATTTGTAGCTCAGTAACTTCTGAATTTGTTTTTTATAATCACATTCATAGCTCTTCCTCCACTCACATTAAGCACCGACTCCATCGTCTCCTCGTCATCTGCTAGCTCTTAATGTGATGATCAGTCAAACTCAAACCAACGTTTGTAAAGAACTTTCCATACTGCTATTAATGTTGTAAAAGTTAAATGAGCATAAGTTTATCAACAATTTGTTCAAGTTATACTGTTTTGTTATGAATAAAATAATAGCTTACAATTTTTTCAAGGGCTGAGAAATTGAAGAAAGAGAACACCTTTTTGGACGAGGCTGTAACGAATAAAAAATTGAAGTATGTGAGCCAGCTTGATGCTTTGCCTCCAATCACCGAGTTGGACATTGATTGCTGCAAAGGTGAACTTTTCGAACTGAAGAAGCAATGTGAGGTTTTAAACAATCTAAAAAATTGTCTGAGGTAAGTGCACACCCTCTGGTTCTAATTCATTACTCTACTGAGAAAGACTGCTGCAACTAATTGATATTGAATATTGCTTGGAAACTTATATTTTATTAATGGAAACCAACCGTTTTGTCGCGATCTATGTATTTTGGCCAGTGCAGTAGGACTATATAAAACTAGCCGACAGGTTCGCATCGCTCGCCTTATTCGTTTAGACATCCGGCTGAATCATCCATAAATTAGATAAGCAGGTTCGCTTCGCTTGCCGTAACTCTTCATTCGAGCCTGCTACTTCACGTCAAATATTCAATGAAGATATCCAGGCTAATTATCATCATTTAACTTTTTAGTTCCGTGAAACCCTTTGACAGAAACATGAAGCCTTTAACGTCTTTAGTCTCTAGCTGAACCTCTGTAACAGAATCAATAGTTAATTTGTTCCCGAAGAAGCTGGAAGAACGCCGATTCTGGACGTAGGCCTATCGGTATCTTTGATGTTATTTCCAAGCACTCTCAATACAACATTAAATTTGTGCACCCTAATTGTACCAAATTTCAAATTGTTCTGTCTTCTAGTTCTCTTAACTTTAAGTGAAACACAGATTTTGTGGCGTATCATTGGCGAAATTCTTAAGCCCTTTCAACACATATCTCTTGGAACATAGCTGATAATCGAAACGCATTTTCTGATCAAAAAAAAATTATTCGAAATTGAAGCTAACTAACTGCTGGAAGCCCCCTTGGGTTGGGGGAGCTTTGAGTCGAACATCGTACTTAAGAATTTGTTGAAAACCAGAATACACCCACAGCATCCCTGCTTGTCGTAAGAGGCGACTAAAAGGCATCCCCTTTCCAAAGCCCTTCTTCCAAAACCCTTCTTCTCCTTCTTAAAATGCTTTGGAACTTTTCATTTCTAGAATGGCACTTTTTCCATTGACTTAGAAAAAAATAAAGAATGGCACAAAGCTAAGCCTTGGGTTGGCCTAAGAAGAAGTAAGAATATGGCCAAGGAAGGCCGACATACATCCACAGTATCCCTGCTTGTCGTAAGAGGCGACTAAAAGGGATCCCCTTTCCAAAACCCTTCTTCTCCTTCTTAAAATGCTTTGGAACTTTTCATTTCTAGAATGGCACTTTTTCCATTGACTTAGAAAAAAATAAAGAATGGCACAAAGCTAAGTCAATGGAAAAAGTGCCATTCTAGAAATGAAAAGTTCCAAAGCATTTTAAGAAGGAGAAGAAGGGTTTTGGAAAGGGGATCCCTTTTAGTCGCCTCTTACGACAAGCAGGGATACTGTGGATGTATGTCGGCCTTCCTTGGCCATATTCTTACTTCTTCTTAGGCCAACCCAAGGTGTTATGTGGACCGTTCTGATGGGTGGTACCTTTATATGGTGTATCTAACGGTGCCTGCCGGATCCCAGGCGCCCTCCTGTAGTATTCAGCCTTGCCTGGACATTCGGGGCTCGGTCTGGGTTGACTCCACTTCTCTAGCTGTTCGTGGCAACCACATGAGCAAACCAAACCCCAAGGCAACTCCAGAAGTTGCCTCGCTTTCAAACCCACGGGATCTGCCCCATCAGGGCAGGTTCCTTAATCTTAAATGGGTGCTTCAGAAACAGAGGAAATTCCGTTGCACTCTTATGTAGAGGCAATCAATATTGAGAAGGCTTCTACTGATCACGACATGTATGATGAAAGCTCAATCACATTATCCCATCTGGAGAGGAAGGAAGAGCCTCTCAGACCACTGCTCAAACATGGACAGCCATTTACACAAAATTTCTTGGGAGAGGTGAGGCTTTTGACCCTGAAAACTTTTGGAGGGACAAAAAGAAAAACCCAAGAGACCAGAGATGGGTGAAACTCCTGGCACAAATGTAGGTCAAGAGGCTGAGTCGAGGCCAGGTGCCCTAGAGGCAATTTGGCGACTCCCTCCTTCAGCGGAAGGACCTACGAAAAGGCCAGGAGTGGAACTCATGTAGGCCAAGAGTTTGTGGGTGGAGAGACCAAAACTCACCACTGCTCAAAGAAGGGCGGCCATTCAGGCAAAACTTCTTGGGAAAGGTGAGGCTTTTGACCCTGCAGATTTTCGGAGGAGCAAAAAGAAAAAAACAAAGAGGCCAGAGATGGGTGAAACTCCAGGCACAAAGGTGGGTCAAGAGGCTGAGTCGAGGGTAGCCGGTCGCCGGGCGCCCTAGAGGCAGTTTGGCGTCCCCTTCCCTAGTGGAAGGACCTACAAAAAGGCCAGGAGTGGAACTCACGTAGGTCACGAGGACCAATCAGTCTGAAGAGACTGCCAAGCATATCACACTGTATTGCGACAAGCAACCAGGTGATGAATAGGATGTTAGCATAGGGAAAAACTCCTGGTTCTTGTAAAGGACACAGGTATTGGTTTTCCTAACTAACATACTACTTGGGAACACAAAAAACCTTGCTTGACGTGTGGGGTTCTTTGAACTTTTGGATCCGTCCCTTCAAAATAATAATAATAATAATAATAACTGCTGGAATATTATTACTGAATAATAATTGTCACAAAGTGAATTTTTGTGACGGATAGAGAGCCGTCGTCCAGCGTAATTTAGCGAATTTATTTTATTTTAGAATAGGAATAGGATCGACTGCCTGATATATTTTGTTAGATTCGTAGTAGTGTATGCATTATCACCATCGCCGTCAACCCCTTTAAATCATCAGCAGCGGATTCATCTAACCAGATATTTCCAGATCTTGTTTACCACTCGGCTACCGAGTTGAGTCGGTATCGCTCTTCATGAAATTTCTGGAATAGAAATGTTGTTTACCGGCCTGAATTAGTGTAGCAATTAGTATCACTGTCATCATTTGCTGCACCCTTAGCATCAGGAGCAGCTGAGTCAAAACCCCGTCACATGACCAGTGGCGTGATCGTCTTTTCAGACTCTCATTGGTCAGGAAGCTCTTTTCCCCCGGCCTCCTAATTTTCAGCGACCCGGTGCAGCTCCAAGAAGACGAGAGAGAAGCAGTTGTTCAGTGAACGGGTTCGTGTACGGCTGCGTTCCGAGCGGCGCTCCTAATAGTGGTGTATTAGTGGGTTAATATTCTATTCCGTATTTTAGTGAATGGAATATTGTATGTCGAATTGCCGACTGTATTTGAAGATAGAAACTCCTGGGGGATTTTCTTTCTTGTTGGTTATTTTTCCTAAATTCGTGTCACTGGGGGTGAACGAATTAACCTTGGTTTTGAAACCTGTAAGGGATCTCAAGTTTGGGCTACAAATAGTTGAGTGGGAAATTTAGCTAGGCTCTTATAGCAGATTATTTTTGAGTACTTAATTTATAAGTCTCGACTCTGTCGCTTCACGACGTTTTTAATTATAATACGGGAAGTGAGGATCGGTTCGCTATTCTCTGTATCAGTATCCACGTCGATTCAGGTAATCGTATGTCAGGACTGGTAGTCCGTGTATTTTTCCTTCTCTATAGTAAGGTGGCCTTTAGTTTAAAGAGTAATTCTTCTCCATTGAATTTTTATTCTTGTAGGGAAATCCCTGTCCTTTTTAAGAATAGTTTTTCTCAATTAATTTTTATTCTTGTGGGAAAATCCCTGTTCCTTTTGAGAATAGTTTTCTCGATTAATTTTTATCCTTGTAGAGAGATTATTATCATTTATTGTAAATTTTCCTTGCTTAGTTTTCATACTATAGAGTGGCCCTGTATTTTAAATTCGCTTAGCAGTTTCTGACTTGCTGTAATTCCAAGTAGGAAAAGTCCAATCCTTTTCCTAGAGAACTCAGGTGCAGCTTGAGTTCGTCCTTGTCGAAGTTTCTAGACTGCGACGTCCATTCTCTTTCTTTCTCTTCACTTTCCCTATTCTAAAATCCTTCTAGCTCTCAGGTACAGCTTGAGGACTTCCTCGCCGAAGTTTCTAGACTGCGGCATCCTTTCTCTTTCTTTCTCTTAATTCTTCCTGTGTTAAAATCCTTCCTGATCTCAGTTCCAGATTCGAGATCGTCCTGGTCGCGGGTTTTCAGACCCGCGAATCCTTTCTAAGATTCTTAGAAACCTGTCTTCTTTAATAGCAAATATTATTTGCTGGCTTTACCTGTGGAAAATTCACGAATTTTCCCGTGATCTCAGTTGCAAATTAGAGATCGATCTTTTGGTAGTCCTTAGACTGGCAATTACTTGGAAAAGTCTATTGAAATCTTTTCCTGAATTAGGAGTCTCTGACTTGATATTTTCCTTGTGGAAAATCCTGGAAAAATCCTTTCCGACCCTGACAACGACAGACTGTTGTCTTCCCGATATTATTCTACAGACTGTGTCTGTGAAAAATCTTTTCTATCCTCTCATAATAGTCGACATACTGACTATTAATTTAAAAGCGTTTCGGACGATTGAGAGTGATTCCCATACCCTTAAGGGCAGTCACAGATTGGCCCTTAATAACCGGCGCGCAGTCATCAGATTAGCGCGGAAATCCTGTTTAGCAGTTTCAGAATTGCTGAAAATCCTTTCGCAGCTGCAGGCTCGCGATTCAGAAATCCTACACCTAAAACCTTATTCTCTAAATTTTATTTACCACATAATTGAAATTGATATACTGTATTTAGCTAGCAGGTCCAGCTTGCTGAGAGCTAGAGCGCAATTCTCAGATTGCGGATTATTGAGCAGATATTTATTTGCTGTAGAGAATAATAATTTTATTATTGATTCTCTGTTCCCTATACCCTATACCGTATACCTCATACCCTGCACCCTATTCTCTATAGCTTACACCCTATACCGTCCCCTATTTAATTATATCTTAAATATCACTAACAACTCCATAGTTCCGCCATACCGTTACTCCATAGCCCTCACCTTAAACCCCATAGAAAACCCACATCCCGGGCTTGCAGGTACAGCTTGCTCGCCGTCAATTCGCAGTTGGTTCAGATTGCGTACTACCTTTATAAATAGAATTATTGGTAGGGATCTGATAGTCAGATCCGTCTCCTTGTATAGGGTTATCTTAATTTCCCCTAACACCCACCCTGTATTCCAAAGGCCGAGGGCCGAATCGGCCAGTAACGCCACGGGTAAACACTCTTCCCCTGAAAGTAAAAATCTCGCGAAAGAAGCAGAGGGTAAAGAATCAGGATAGAGGGAGAAGTGTAGGTCCAGTATCTCCACCAGTCAATACGGTCACCGACCCCGACCCATATCCGACTGTAGCTAGTCCGCGTTGTAGCAATACTTCGCAATTATTAGGAAACCTAGAGGGTGGAATAGGTCATGCTAATAAAACTGACGTCTCCCATCGTGGGGCTAAGACGTCTGGCGCCCAAGAAAATCGCGAAGAGGGTTTAGGTGAATCCCAATCCGCGATGAGTGTACACGGAGAAGAGACTACTCATCAGGATGATGAAGTCGTACAGGCGGCCCGCCGGGAGGACCTCGCGGAACGCGAAGCCGACCCCAGAGTGTCGTGGGTGTATCGGCTGAATAAGGAGGAAACGGTCGGCTACCTAGAGAGTCTCGGCCTGTCGGCAGCGGGGACTGTGAAGGAGCTGAGGAGGAAGATGGTCGAGCACCTTCGATCCCGGACCGCTGCTGCCTCTCAACCAGGTACAGAGCCGGCACTGTCCCGCTCTTCAGGCACGTATAGTCAGGGAGAAGTCTGCGACAAGGTAAGAAGTTGGAATTTACATTTTGATGGTGTATCGGATGCTCCCAGTTTCATCGAGAGGCTCGCGGAACTCCAGGGCGCATATGGGATCTCTGGGGAGCAATCTCTTATAGCCCTGCCGGAGCTGATGGAGGGAGGGGCCCTACTTTGGATGCGGAATCGTCGCTCCCAGTGGAGGACGTGGGCTGATTTTGTAGAGGCATTTAAACTCCGTTATTATCCTCATTCTTATAGTAACGACCTTGAGAGTCAGATCATTGCAAGGAAGCAGAGGGAGGGCGAACCGGCTGATGAGTATGCCGAAGCCTTGCTTACCTTAATGAGACGGTTAGGTAGTTATGAGGGGGATAGGATGTTACAAAGGTTGTATTTAAATTTATTACCACGGTATAAATTATATGTTCGTAGTGTAGGGGTTAAAAATGTAGATGAGTTGTTAGATGTAACCAGAGAGTATGAGGCGATTCGTGCTGAAGAGAGAAACGGGAGGTTATCTCTGAAAAGCACGAAAAGTGAAGAACAAAAACGGAGTGATTTTCAGTCTAAAGCCGCACCGAAGACGCGAGAAAATAGGGTAGGAGAAATACAAGAGCCTAAGTGTTGGAATTGTAATAGGATAGGGCATTGGAAGTCGAATTGTCCCGAAATTTCTAGTTGTCAAAAGTGTAAAGAAATTTTTGACTATTGTAAATGTGTCTCAGAAACTAATAACGTATCAGGAGTCGCTGTAGTGAAGTCATCACGACGTATTTTAAGTACGAGGTCAAAGTTGGGGGATGAGCGCATTTTTATTGATGTAGAAATTGCAGGAAAAAAATTTATTGCACTGTTAGATATGGGAGTAGAGGTATCCTGTATTAGCGGTAAAGCTCTTAAAGTGTTAGAGCAAGTAGGGTGTGTTAGAAAAGAAAATTGTAGTCACCATGAAGTATTAACTAATGGGAAGTATAATAATTTATCCACAAAAATTCTAACTAACTTAAAAGTAGAAAATATTTTAGTTTCATTTCAACCGGTAGTTGTAGAGGGGCTCTCCCACGATGTGTCATTGGGTATGTCGTTTATGAAACAGCATAATATGAGTATTCAAATGCGTGATAGAATTGTAGAGTGGGAACCTAGAATAGTAGATAATGGAGTAACAGGTAGCTTAAAGCGTGAAGGGATGTCTAAGTCTTGTATCTCAAAAGTCGCTACAGTAGCTAGCGAGAGACGGGAGAGTGAGAGTGATGGAGATGGGATTTATGTCCACGTAGGAGTAAGTGGAATGGATCTTAATGCTTTAATTGATACGACGACAGATAAAACATTTATCTCTTCTGAAGTAGCTAACCGTCTTGGAGTAGAGGGGGAGCCCATATTACCGGTTATCGTTTGTGGGAAAAATTATAATTGGAAGGTATCTATCACACCTAATATAAACTCGCGAATGGTTTTAGGATTGAAAAATCTCCGTGATATGAGATCTGTAATAGAGTTACAGCCTCATGGTATTCGCTTGAGGAGTAGGGATGATGAGGGTAAATTATCAGTTGTCTCCGGGATGGAGAAGGTAGATAAATCCCCTGTAAGAAAACTTGAAAAGTTTTCACCTATCTCTGAAGAAGCTCCTGTAAGCGGGAAAAAAGTAAAACTCCATAAAAGAGTTGAATCTATTAAACTTTATACCTGTCCTAGAAATATAGAGAAGCAGGGGAATGCTTCAAATATTAAGAATAGGCAGGATAAGGTTGTGGTACGGGATGTACTGTCACGTTTTCCTCATAGAGAGGGGGGCGAGTTGAATGGAGTTAACTCAGGTTGTAGTGTAACTCATTCATTTGAAAATCGCCGTAGCGGTAGCGAATTTAGTAGGAAAGGAGAATTGAAAACCCGATCCGAGATAAGGAGATCAGGGGTGAATGATTTTGATAACAATTCATCGTATTCCAGCTGTCAACAGTATAGGAGCCGATGGAGAAGAGCGAAAGAAATAGGTAGATTTCTAATGTGTCACGTATGAGGGGTGAATGGTTCTCTTTTCATCTTTCATCTTTTTCTCTTTTTTCTTTCCATTTTTCACAGGTTCTGCGCCGCCGTTTTACTTTTCCTTTCCTTTCAGATTATTATACAGCTGCTTTCAGCCAGGGGCTGTCGTTATCGGTGTTATCGGGAGATAACAAGCGATGAGGTCTATTGCTAACTGCTGTTACAATAGTTGGAGCAACAGGTTGTTTCTTTTTCAGCGTTAGGTCATGCTTATCTTGTGGCTTGGGAAGCCTGACCTACTGCACTAATTATTCTTCTTTTCAGCTTCGAGGAGTCAACCGGTACCTCGGATGCTGTATTTCTTCTCATCGCCAACCCCACCCCCTCCTTAGTAGGAGTGGGGTGTCACAAAGTGAATTTTTGTGACGGATAGAGAGCCGTCGTCCAGCGTAATTTAGCGAATTTATTTTATTTTAGAATAGGAATAGGATCGACTGCCTGATATATTTTGTTAGATTCGTAGTAGTGTATGCATTATCACCATCGCCGTCAACCCCTTTAAATCATCAGCAGCGGATTCATCTAACCAGATATTTCCAGATCTTGTTTACCACTCGGCTACCGAGTTGAGTCGGTATCGCTCTTCATGAAATTTCTGGAATAGAAATGTTGTTTACCGGCCTGAATTAGTGTAGCAATTAGTATCACTGTCATCATTTGCTGCACCCTTAGCATCAGGAGCAGCTGAGTCAAAACCCCGTCACATGACCAGTGGCGTGATCGTCTTTTCAGACTCTCATTGGTCAGGAAGCTCTTTTCCCCCGGCCTCCTAATTTTCAGCGACCCGGTGCAGCTCCAAGAAGACGAGAGAGAAGCAGTTGTTCAGTGAACGGGTTCGTGTACGGCTGCGTTCCGAGCGGCGCTCCTAATAGTGGTGTATTAGTGGGTTAATATTCTATTCCGTATTTTAGTGAATGGAATATTGTATGTCGAATTGCCGACTGTATTTGAAGATAGAAACTCCTGGGGGATTTTCTTTCTTGTTGGTTATTTTTCCTAAATTCGTGTCACTGGGGGTGAACGAATTATCCTTGGTTTTGAAACCTGTAAGGGATCTCAAGTTTGGGCTACAAATAGTTGAGTGGGAAATTTAGCTAGGCTCTTATAGCAGATTATTTTTGAGTACTTAATTTATAAGTCTCGACTCTGTCGCTTCACGACGTTTTTAATTATAATACGGGAAGTGAGGATCGGTTCGCTATTCTCTGTATCAGTATCCACGTCGATTCAGGTAATCGTATGTCAGGACTGGTAGTCCGTGTATTTTTCCTTCTCTATAGTAAGGTGGCCTTTAGTTTAAAGAGTAATTCTTCTCCATTGAATTTTTATTCTTGTAGGGAAATCCCTGTCCTTTTTAAGAATAGTTTTTCTCAATTAATTTTTATTCTTGTGGGAAAATCCCTGTTCCTTTTGAGAATAGTTTTCTCGATTAATTTTTATCCTTGTAGAGAGATTATTATCATTTATTGTAAATTTTCCTTGCTTAGTTTTCATACTATAGAGTGGCCCTGTATTTTAAATTCGCTTAGCAGTTTCTGACTTGCTGTAATTCCAAGTAGGAAAAGTCCAATCCTTTTCCTAGAGAACTCAGGTGCAGCTTGAGTTCGTCCTTGTCGAAGTTTCTAGACTGCGACGTCCATTCTCTTTCTTTCTCTTCACTTTCCCTATTCTAAAATCCTTCTAGCTCTCAGGTACAGCTTGAGGACTTCCTCGCCGAAGTTTCTAGACTGCGGCATCCTTTCTCTTTCTTTCTCTTAATTCTTCCTGTGTTAAAATCCTTCCTGATCTCAGTTCCAGATTCGAGATCGTCCTAGTCGCGGGTTTTCAGACCCGCGAATCCTTTCTAAGATTCTTAGAAACCTGTCTTCTTTAATAGCAAATATTATTTGCTGGCTTTACCTGTGGAAAATTCACGAATTTTCCCGTGATCTCAGTTGCAAATTAGAGATCGATCTTTTGGTAGTCCTTAGACTGGCAATTACTTGGAAAAGTCTATTGAAATCTTTTCCTGAATTAGGAGTCTCTGACTTGATATTTTCCTTGTGGAAAATCCTGGAAAAATCCTTTCCGACCCTGACAACGACAGACTGTTGTCTTCCCGATATTATTCTACAGACTGTGTCTGTGAAAAATCTTTTCTATCCTCTCATAATAGTCGACATACTGACTATTAATTTAAAAGCGTTTCGGACGATTGAGAGTGATTCCCATACCCTTAAGGGCAGTCACAGATTGGCCCTTAATAACCGGCGCGCAGTCATCAGATTAGCGCGGAAATCCTGTTTAGCAGTTTCAGAATTGCTGAAAATCCTTTCGCAGCTGCAGGCTCGCGATTCAGAAATCCTACACCTAAAACCTTATTCTCTAAATTTTAATTACCACATAATTGAAATTGATATACTGTATTTAGCTAGCAGGTCCAGCTTGCTGAGAGCTAGAGCGCAATTCTCAGATTGCGGATTATTGAGCAGATATTTATTTGCTGTAGAGAATAATAATTTTATTATTGATTCTCTGTTCCCTATACCCTATACCGTATACCTCATACCCTGCACCCTATTATCTATAGCTTACACCCTATACCGTCCCCTATTTAATTATATCTTAAATATCACTAACAACTCCATAGTTCCGCCATACCGTTACTCCATAGCCCTCACCTTAAACCCCATAGAAAACCCACATCCCGGGCTTGCAGGTACAGCTTGCTCGCCGTCAATTCGCAGTTGGTTCAGATTGCGTACTACCTTTATAAATAGAATTATTGGTAGGGATCTGATAGTCAGATCCGTCTCCTTGTATAGGGTTATCTTAATTTCCCTAACACCCACCCTGTATTCCAAAGGCCGAGGGCCGAATCGGCCAGTAACGCCACGGGTAAACACTCTTCCCCTGAAAGTAAAAATCTCGCGAAAGAAGCAGAGGGTAAAGAATCAGGATAGAGGGAGAAGTGTAGGTCCAGTATCTCCACCAGTCAATACGGTCACCGACCCCGACCCATATCCGACTGTAGCTAGTCCGCGTTGTAGCAATACTTCGCAATTATTAGGAAACCTAGAGGGTGGAATAGGTCATGCTAATATAATTATTTCAAATATCCAATGAAAACGATATATCCAAGGATCTCTGCTACTGCAAATATTTACCGAAGAACTAATTTGATAAAAGAAACTGTCCAAAACTAATATAAAAAAACAAAAAAAAAAAACTTTTGCCCAGACCGGGAACCGGTACCTCTCCGTTGCCGATGAAGGGTTAAAGCCGCTCCGGAAAGGCAACAGAAAGGTACCTGGTTCGATTCCCGGTCCGGGCACAATTTTTTGTCAGTTTCATTTTGCTATTTTCAGCTCTTCTATCAATATTTGTAGTAGCAAAGTCCTTAGTTCTATTTATGTAACATTTATTAGTCATTCGAAATAATTAATATTCAGTAAACATTATTTTTCTGTTTATACACTCCCGATAAAGCTGAGAAACGCAGATAAAGGCTGAAAAAGTGTCGATTTTGGTGTGTATCTTTGTAGTAACTTTAATGTTCTTTTACAATACCTTATACACCAACAAAAGTTAGGTCTATATGTACCAGAATCGAAGATTCTCTCATTAGTTCTTGAAAAATGAGATTAACCCAGAAAAATCCCTAGAGAACGCTGGGAAAATGGGGAAACGCTGTAAAACTTACTATCTTTAGCGTATCGGTATCTTAAATGTGATTTTGAAGCCCTTGCAAAGGGCCAAATTTCTAGACCATAGCTGATAATCTGTATAAAATTTTCAAATTTTCTGTACATTCCCAGATTTTCTGTAACTTATAGATTACTGAATCGAAAAAGCTGATATAACGCAGATAAACTCTGGGAAAACACCGATTCTGGGAGTATCCTTGGCGTATGTATTGAGTCCTTCCAATACAACATTTGTACACCTTAGCTGAATTTGTGTGTAGAATTTAATTATTTTCTCACTATTAGTCCTAGAAAAGCAAAGAAAATTCTGAAAATCGCCTGTTCTGGGCGATATGTCCTCAAGAGACAAAATTTCTAGACCCTAGCTGAACTTCTGTACAAAATTTCAACATTTTCTGTCATTTAATTCTTGAAACAGCTTAGAAAACGCTGGGAAAATGGTAAAAAACCGCCAACTTTGGATTTATTTCAAAGACCGTCCAATACAACGTTTCAACTGAGTAAGTGCCATTTCGCTTGTTTATATTCTTTATACGCTGCTTACTTTTTAATGAAACAACTAGCAGACCCACCCTTTTATACTTCTTTTATGAACAGGACTTGTTCCGACCGTCAATACAGCAATTTTTAAAGTGGCAAAATAAATTATTCAATACAAGATACAACATCGAGTAAATATTTCGTTTCAAGTTCATGTCTCGTTGAATTTTTTTACAAATGAAGTATTTCTCCATGCTAGATTATTGATTGTCCTTGAATATATCAATATCTAACCTTGTGTATTTTCCAGCATCGAATTCGAGGAATTGGAGAAAACTTCAAAAGTGATAAAGCAGAGAAAAAAGGAGTGTGACTATAATGTGAAGGCAACCGTTGATAAGTGTACAGAGTTGTATGCTCGCTATGATTCTGTTCATGAGCATGCCAACAACTCGTTCAAGTTATACAAAAATACCCTGCAAGATATAAGCCTCAATAGGAAGGTGAGGATATTTGAATTCAAATCGTAAAACATTTTATTCTCAAAAAGAAACACAAAGTAGAATAACAAATAAAGTGCTCATATCATACAGGCATTAATGGTACTTTAGTATTGAAACAGTAATAAACTGCCTTCTTGAGCTGTTTCCATAACAATTTCTCAGTTATTCCAGTATTTATTGTATTTCTCCTTTGAATTGTTCTATATTACACTTTAACCTTTCCCCTACTGGTTACTTTTGCATTTATATATTCATAGATGCAATATTATTCTTTACTCATTATGAATCATTGAGAAAAGAACAACCGGGTCTTAGCCCTTAACTGTTCCTTTCCCAAATTTGGATAGGAATGTTCAATAGTTTCAAAGTGGAACGGAATAACTTTGTACGATAAAGTTTGCTTAAAATACTATTATCAGTTATTTCCAATGTAATGATTAACGAGTATAATTGATCCCATCCGCTTATTGAGCTCATATATAGTGAAATTATCGAGCTTATGTATAGTAAAGTTAACAAATAATTCACAAAATAATCTGAGAAACCGGACCGTATTTCATCGGCTTCTCTTTATTCCTCTTTCCTCTCCTGATTTTCATATCTAAGAAGAGATTTTTCTCATTTTGGAAGTAGGAAAGTATTGCTTTTCAAAGAATCTAAGGTACCCCATTTATGTAAGTTTCAAGGTTTCCCAAGTACAAAAAACGTGGTTTTTGGGTCTCAGTATGTGTTTATGTTTGTCTGTAAACATTAACGCTCTATTCCTAGTCAGTTGATCAACTTTTTAATGTAAGGCTATTTTTTAAGAAATTCAATAGAAAATGGCGGATAATCAAAGCTTTTTCGAAAACGACTATAATAACGATTCTTCCAAATTCATTCCCTATAATTTCATCATAAGCCCTAACCACTGACATGAGCTTTTATCCTGACAAAATAGCAGAAGCTCGGCCACATTCTCGAGAAAATGATTTTCTCAACATTTTCTATCGGTTTCAAAAATTGCTTGACCGAATTTTATGAAATCCCGCATGATAAATTATTTTCACTTACAACTTGGTAGCTTTCAAATTTTTGTATTTTTATTCCAGTTGAAAAAGATTTTCTTATTCGAAATAGCTGATGATGCTGGTCTACGTATGAACTCTACTATGTTTAAAAACTCTTTGTTGAAGTTGGCAAGGAAAATAGGATTTTCTCCGGTGAGTCTCCATATCAAAACATCCTTTGAATCGATTTATTTGAATTCTCCTTATCCATATTTATTTTTATCAATAGTTGAACATAATCTATTCATTCATTTATCAATTTCATTCAAATTCTATCCAAGTTATCCAGAAAAGAGGATTCTCAATTATGAGTCTTAATAAAATTGTAAATAGAAATAATGAATGACTTGATTCCTTCAAATAATGAATGATATCATTATTTGGTTACAATATCCGCTTCATCTGTGAAGAACTGATATGTATTATGCATTTATTGAGTTACAGAACAGAAATGTCTATTGAAACAATTTAGATATTTTTTCCAAGTGAGTAATTCCCATCAATCTTTCCTATGATTCTATCACCACCACAATGTAAACTTCATGGTAGAAAATTACGCTCAACTTATATCATATTAAAATTGATCACAATTGATGACAGTATCTTCTCTTTTCGCAGCAACCCGCAGATCTGAACATCTCTTTTCAGAGCAATGTCTTTTCCCTGGAAGCGTACAACAAAATATTCAACACCGAAGAATCGAATTTCATCGATGAATTTGAAAAGAATAAATTGGAGCTAAAGCAATTTTGTTTCAAGTAATAATCCACTATTACTAATCATCAACAATGCTATTTTTTCTATTATTTCATTTAAATGTCAACTGAATCCTATAAATAAATAAATAGAAAACGTCGAGTCAGTGTCTACTGATCTGATGTATTAGGCTAGCTATGCGTTCAAAAACTGAATGTGCTTGTTTCTCCACGAGAACAAAGCCTATGCTACAAAATCTTCCACTGTTGTGATGTGAGGCTTGTTCTTCCGCTCATCATTATTACGGTACATACATTCAGAGTAAAAATGAACCAGGTTGAATATCAAGTTTCTTGGTTTAACGCTGTAATTGTAAACTGTTATTTGAAATCTGTTATAGAATCACTCATAGTAAATCTATAATGTTATAGAGGAAAGAATTGGTATATAAATACATGTACGAGGTAGGAAATACACGAATGACGCATCACAATGTCTGACCTACTGAACTGATTAACTTGAAATTTTGCATAAAGATTCTTGATTTAACTTGGATAGTTATCTATTTCTAATTTCTATTGATTTCTGTAGAAATAAAGTTGGATAACTGAAATGTCAAATTCAAATGAATATTAGTTTTTAATATTAAACTACTTCCATTTAAGTAACTCATCTCTATATGTATTTGAATTCGAATTACCTTGCCTTCTCCAATTTTCTCATATTTGCTCTATTTTCTTTCTCAGATTGCAACAGGCATCTTATCTGAAAACTATAGAATTCATTCAAAAAGATTTGTTCACTAAGGTTTTGGAATTACTGAGAAAGATGAACAGTGACATTGAAAGCGGGTCTCTCCAGTTGGCTGTTTTGAAGTGAGTTCTCTCAAATTTGTGTTTATTATACCGGATGTTGAATGAAAATTTCATTCTATGAAATTCAATCTAATCTATGAAGCAGGAAATTCATAGAATTCCATAGAATAGAAGCAGTAATGAGCAAGAATTGATAGGTGATCAAATAGGATTCTATCAATTCTTGCTTATTCCTTATTCTCATAGTAATGAATTCGGACCATTATATTGAAATAGTATGTAAGGTTATGTTTAGGATGATTTTGATCATGAAGAACTTGGACCACTGGATTTCTTATGAGTCACAGTAAAAGATGAGGTGTGCTAAAGTGAATATCATAAATTAGAGCCACACATTCTTTGGAATGAGACTCAAGACTCAAGGATTTTATATAGAAATTTAATATCATTGTAAAACGTATAGTATTAGTGACAACTCCTAATCTGAACTGTATTGAAGTCACCCCACCAATTTGAAAAAAATTGTTGCTTTCGTTTCAATTCCTTTGACTTTTTAATATCCTAAAATTCAGTTTCACAGAGCATCAGTTCACAGTTCACAGAACATAATTTTAAATGGGAGTTCCTAGCATGTAGCGCTTTGTATTTTTCTTCAAATAGGTAGTCTACCCAGTATCTACCCAGTAATGATGACTACTTCCATAAGCTATAATAGTACATGATTTTCTATAATCTCTATCTTGTTAGTTTGAGAATCATTTTAAAAAAACCTGACTATTTAAGTGTGACATCAAAGAACCATAATTGATAGAGAAAAGCATGTTTTTCGTCTCACCATGACATCCACTGACATCCCTATTGGGTCTTTCAGTATGTTGGCAAATGTTTATAGAGTGTATCATCAAATATCAATCAGATATTTATCCAATTATTGATATTATAGACCTCAGTAGAATATTTGATCTTTTATATTGGGAATCTGACATCTTTGACCATCCTAGACTTGGTCCGTCCTCACAAACCGACTTCAGTCACCAGTATAGCGTAAAGCCCGGTCCAGACGCTCAAGCTAAGCTTCAGTCCTTTGCTCAAGCAAAAGTCGTTGCGTCTGGATGGTAAAACGGATGGGTCTTCAAGCTTAAGTCGTCAAACTTAGAATGTATCGGCCAGGAATCTTTTTCCATCAAACCGTCCGTCTTCCGCCTATCCACCAAAACCCAAATCGCGTAAAAATGGGGATAGAGAAATTGTGATTTCAGATTCGGAATCAGCGCCCTCAAATTAATAAAATGCCTCGCGAGTACTTGAAAATAAGCAAGTTTTTTTTATCGGTTGTATATAACGCTATTAATTTAACCCTTTTTTCTTTCTTTATTCTCATGATACTCTCAGAATGTGATGTTGATATTATGATTTACTATCGTGATATTAAGATGTACAGTACTATATTGTTGATGAGAATACTATCTAAAAAATGTCAATCCATTTACAATCACTGTGTCTCGAGATATGACTTGTAAACAAAGCCATTTAGCGATTAACAGTAATATTTTTGTCATTATGTTGTTAAATATAGCATTATCCAGTTGAATCAGCAAAAAAAATACGATATAATTATTCTTCATCTACCGGATATATGTGAAACGTATACAATTCAGACTCAATGAACCATATCAAACAATATAAAAAATAGGAAAACGGACGACATAAGACGGATGCGTGTGGACGCAATTTTACATATCCGTATTTGCTTGAACCAAGCGATCAATCTTTTGCTTGAGCAAGAGACTGATGGTAAACTTGAGCGTCTGGTTACCGTTTAATGGCTTAATGGTTACCGTTAAGCCGGGTCCAGACGCTCAAGTTTACCATCAGTCTCTTGCTCAAGCAAAAGATTGATCGCTTGGTTCAAGCAAAAGACGGATGTAAAATTGCGTCCACACGCATCCGTCTTATGTCATACGTTTCCCTATTTTTGTGCTCACAAGCTCAGTTCGTCATCAACTATGGAAGAGCTAGTACTCTTGGCCACTTTTGTTTTATGTGTAAAAAAATAGGAAGAAAGGTAGAGTTCATCGTTCACGTTAAAGTAGGGACTGGTTGTTAAAAAGACACAAATTTTCTCACGTTGCATTGCTTCGAGAATTGCAAGATGAATCTGAAAATATGTTTATAATTTTGTTTATATGTTCCTCATTTACGGTGAAACTAGATTTTCATGAAATTTGACAGGTATGTTATGTTCCTCTTTAAATTGCGCGTCGACGTATATACAAGGTTTTTTTGGAATTTTGCATTTTAAGGATAATACAAAAGGAAAAGAAGTCTCTTTCGAACGCCAATATTACCGTAAAAATCAGAATGTAGACATCATAAAACAGCTGTCGAGTGGATTATTACTTGCATGCAATTAATATCCCATTGTAATTTGGTAAAAAATCAGCTGTTGTGTGGACTATCAATTGTAATCAATGAGGCATGCAATATTGATAACTCGATGTAGCTTATTATTTTTTCTCCCGACTTTTCTATGCTTTCAACTCGGTAAGCTTTCAATGATATTAGCATAGTTGTGTATAAAACAAATTATTAGCATTCCAATGCTAATAATTATTTTTAATATTAATAATTATTGTCGATATAACTAAAATCATAATATCAACATCAAATTCTGAGAGTATCATGTGAATCAAAAAAGAAAAAAGCGTTATATAAAATCGATAAAAAACTTGCTTATTTTCAAGTACTCGCGAGGCATTTTATTAATTTGAGGGCACTGAATCCGAATCTGAAATCACAATTTCTCTATCTCCATTTTTACGCGATTTAGGTTTTGGTGGATAGGCAAAAATCGGACGGTTTGATGGAAAAAGATTCCCGGCAGATACATTTTAAGTTTGACGACTTAAGCTTGAAGACCCATCCGTTTTACCGTCCAGACGCAACGACTTACATGCTCCGACTTTTGCTTGAGCAAAAGACTGAAGCTAAACTTGAGCGTCTGGACCGGGCTTTACTGGTATGAATATTGAAAGGTTATTTCAGAATTATTTTCATTGAAATTATTTTATTATAAATATAATTTATTATTGCTATTATATAATATTGCTAATATAAATTGAAATAGAGCAACTCTAAGCTTAAACATACCGAATAGCTTAATTTCTATTGATTTGAATTTCATATTATTGTATCAAAGCTTTTAAAACTAGCCGAGGAGATTTTAAGTGTGTGTGAGAATAAAAATCTGATTTGATCTGAAATTAGAAAAAAAAATTATTGATAAATGTAATATATCATTTAACATGAAATACATTTGACATGTAATTGATTGTTATCGAAGAAATCTAAAACTTATATTAGATTGAATGTAATGGGATGATTTGAGTTACAGCTATAATATACATCTATTATTTATATATAATTACATCTATAATATAGATGGCTGTATTTTAGTACAGTCTGTGGCAAAATGGAGTCAAATATAGAGAATCGGCAGCCCTGTTCTCCACTAGCATTATAACGTGGACCTGACTATAGTGGATATTGTGTGTGGGCTACAGGGAGGACATGCAAGACATAGCACTAGGACAGGGCGCGTGTGATCTGCCGGCCGGCTGGGGAAACGAGTACCTAACTGTGCCTGACGAGTTGACGTCGGCTGTGGACTTGATGTGCGTCGAACGCATGCGCTGCCTCATGCTGCAACAGCTGCTCACTCGCTTGGAGCAGCGTGCTGTGCGGAGAGAACGCCTGCTGCACCAGCTCTCCGCTTTCACCAATCTGCTGCAGACGTGTGTCGTGTTCGACGATATGATCTGGATGCTGCTAGTCTCCGAGAAGAACTGCATTTCCTCGTTTGTCCAATTTTACAAATCCACAATGTGTCGGTCTACTAGAGAACTGGCTGGCTTCAAGCGAAGAATGGTATTTATCTATTGATTGGTTCTTTCAATTCATACAAAATATTTTGAATATCGAACACAATGTATTGAGAGAATTAATGACCAAGCTTCAACTAAGGTTGAATTTTAGTTTAATCGGAGATAGATGAGCTGTTAGTTTTAGTTTAATGTAACACTTGATAAATTCAACCATATCTTCTTGTAATTCTAAATTAGCGTTAAACTTGTGTGTAAGATCCTTTTCTAAAACAGCTTATTTCAAAAACTAGCAAATTATAAAGATGGAGTTACTTTCTGTTTAATAGTAGAGTTGGTGCTGTGATGGATATCGATATGGGATGAAAATAATTAAAGTTGTCAAATTGAGAAGCATATCTCCAAAAATGATTAAATAAATTAGTGGTTATAAAAACTTTTAGTTGCCTAAAGGTAACAGTTGTTGAGTCCTAATATTTACTCCATTGAATCATTCAATCTCCTATCCAACATTAAATCCAACCAGTACTTCTAAGTGTTTTTAAACGTGTTGGATACAACGACCAACAACGACCAATCTTTTTCAGTTATGACTGATATATAACGATTTTTTTATCCAATAATTCTTATAAAACCTACACATACAGAGATTGATAGAGTGCGTTGGTGTGAACTGCATGTTAGTCGAGGCGCTGGCTTACATTGAGCATACATGAGAGAGGCAGAGAATTTGACTTCGGATTATTGTTAGGGGGTCTTTAGTGTATATAAAACTCGATGTCGTCACGTCTCAGGGTGGTCGACTGATTGGGCGGAGGGGGGTAAGTTGTAAAAAACGCGCGCTTATAAAATCACCTGTCCTGCAGTTACTATTCATAGTACAGCTTTGATTTTTTTCTGAATAATATCTACGTATAACTGGCTTTCAATATGGTCCTCTACATTTTTACAATAAACCGCATAGTTTTTCCACATGGGAGTAATTGGCATTATTTGTGCTTCAAATGTAAATTTATATTAAGAAAATTTTTCGCTACTGTTACACGGTGCTCTATATAGGGTATATTATTTGTTTAACTTATTCAATTACTTTTGAAATTCCAAAGTGATCATTAAACTAAATTGGATAATTATTCACTCGCTATGAAATATTAATTTTTTATCGACTGATAAACACTAAAGGATTCCTACCAAGATAGTTTATCATTACAATATAATCATAAATAATGATGAGATGAAGTATGTAATTTTGACCATAATTCTTAGAATATGATGAGAATTATTTATTATTGAGGCTTGAAAGTTGAAAAATCGTGTTCAGCGACCGAAAATACATAAGATAGCGTTCCTGAAATACATCATTTGAATGCATAGACAAGTAGGAGCGATGCGATAGGCAGGCCGCTTCGCGCATTAATCATCGGGGTGGGCCGCGCCGCAGCGTAATAGTACTACTTATCCCCCTCCCACCGAGGTATCTATGACCGAAACCCCTAAACTATATAAATCATTAGATTCAGGAAGAAACGGCCTACAACGTTTATTGGGAACCTTTTCCTCTAAGTCGACTAACGACTCAAATATTCGAGAAATAAAAAAAAGTCCATAATAAAAAAATACATTTTTCGAGATATTTTTTTACAGAAAAACTATGCGGTTTATCGTAAAAATGTAGAGGACCATATTGAAAGCCAGTTATATTTAGATATAATTCAGAAAAAAATCAAAGCTGTACCATGAATAGTAACTGCAGGACAGGCGATTTTATAAGCGCGCGTTTTTACAACTTACTCCCCTCCCCCCAATCTGTCGACCACCCTGGGACGTGACGACATCGAGTTTCATATACACTAAAGACCCCCTAACAATAATCCGAAGTCAAATTCTGTACCTCTCTTATGTATGCTCAATGTAAGTCAGCGCCTTGACTATGTAATTAGTTGTAAGATCCTTTTAATATTTGGCACGAATATATAGATTAACACCATCTTATTATTTTTCTGCATGGAATGGATATTATTCGGACTACTTATAATATGAGTACGCGACGGAGTGTCACCATGCTTGCTCACTTAAAGTTGTCAACTCGTCTAATTGTCACCTCCTAGGAGAGGGAGACTCTTTGTTAGTCGAGATTTAAACACATCAAGTGCCTATTGACCATTTGCCATTTTGACCATTTCTTGTGATACTGAGACAAGTGGAAAGTTGAAACGCTTATTTTGTCAAATTTCACGGCATCAAGTTTTCGTTGCAGACTGATACACATTCAGCTACACCGTTTGCACACTAAAAGTTAGGAATATTAGGGAGAAGTTGGTTAAAGGTTTAACGTTAGGTAAGGGAAAGGGTTAGTTTTTTGCTTTCAAATGCCAATATGCGGGTATTAATTGATTATTATAGAATTAAATATATGATATGCTACTGTATCCATTGGACTTTCTGAAAGCAACGGGATGTTGATCTGAAAACTGGACTTACTGAAGTTTCCTACCTGGACTGATTTGTGATCTCGATGATGTGGATGTCATCCCTTGGATAGTTGACAATGACACAAGTCGGGACCGCACACGACAGTGTCATCTCGCTCTTGTGTTCTTGACACCTCCTTAGAAAGTTGCTAACTTGTCGGCGACAACCGATCACTTCAAAATCCAGTTTTTAGAGGTGATGATCAGTCGGGATAACCAGTTAAAGGGTGAAAACGAAAACGAACATCGAATTATAGAAATTCAGAAATAGGAGTTTTCGGTGGTCGCTTGTCTCTTCTGTACTGAATATTGTACTTGTTTACTTCATTCAACTCCCTTTAAGAGAGGGCCGGCTGCGCCCCAACTCCGCCTTCCTAGGTGAAAAATAGTGGCAGCTATTCTATTCTGTTCCGATTATGTGAATTATTACAATATGTTTGAAGTTATTTGGAACATCATAAATGTATGAAGCAATGTTTACAATGACTTTTAGTTGTACAGTTTCCGAGTTATCTATTTTCTTAGATAGTTTTGTCTAAAATAAAATAAAAAAGGGTACTAGTTATTCTATGATTATTTTTATTAATCTCTTCAATAATTAATTTCTTTTGCAGAAAATAATGGAGAAGATGTTGGAAATTGACTCTGTTGAACAACCTGAAGACAATGTTGGCTGTATTGGAGAAATGCTATCTAATGATTGTAATAAAAAATCAAGTATTAATAAAGTAGGCGCAACAATACACGATTCACTTAAATTATTCGATTGCATTGGCTCCAAGTTCTTGAACCACATGTCAAGGCTGAGTAAAGTATTGGATAATAGGTGAGTGCAACCTGAATAATTTAAATGTATCTATGGTTTTTATCAAACTATTTTCTTAATCACTCACTTGTGAAGTAATGCGATATTTGTCAAAACCCTCTAATTTTATAGTTTTAGTTTACGTTGAACAGCATTCATGAAATTTTCTCAAAATATACAAGATATAAGTAATTGATTGGGATAAATAAATGGGATTATTCCTTTATAATCAAATGTTGTAAAGACATAAAATCTCAACAAAACTAAAGAAGTGAAATGAATAGGCTAACTCTGTCTATATCATATAGAAATAATATTCAATCGAGTTGAATATACGGTCAACTCTCGTTATTTTGAAATTCAGGGGACCTCAATGAAAGTTCAAAATAGAAAGTTTTCAAATAAGCAAGTGGAAGACAGACAAAGTTTCAAAAAACACGAGTTAGTTATATTATAACTTTACGTTCCAAATTGAATTTAATAAAAGTATTAAATAATTATTACTGTACTTGGTCAAGAATGAAGTTATTGAAAAAATATGTTTATTTCCCATAATTATTTGACACTTGAGAGTGGGATAAATATCCGAACTGGTTTTGTCTAAAATGGAACAAAACAGGGTACTAGTAATGCTATGATTATTTTTATTGAATAGCTCTCATTTATTGTTGTCCAATGAATTTTTGGTTGTAAGAATGTCGCTTGAAACTTCACCTGAAATATCCCTTGAACAATATTACAAAAAAATCTGGTGTGGCACACTCACACAACTTTCCTTGCCGTTATGAAAATTGATCACCTGACGCTAGTGTGAACGCGCATAAGAGTCAAAGATCTGAGCCAGCTGGTGACAGTTCAATAACGCTGGATACACAAGAGATCTGCTATCTCGTCATAGTGAATGATTTAATAGAATCAACAGTTGCCAAAAGTTTTCAATTGAATAATTACATTTTCTCAAATTTTGAGCTTATTTTCAATTTTAGGTGAAAATTCTACTGGACATTAATTAAAGAGATTTCCATGCTCATTTTTTTCCACTCGAAATTTTTCGTTTAAATTATATCTGAGACCTGATAATTGGAAATCTAAAACCGAACTTTTCATAGATGGGGCGGAGCCCCTGAAATTTTTACAGATATGGGACTTGTGGCAGTTGATAGAGCTTATCAATGACTATTTTAGGTATAAATTTGATCAAAATCGTTGGAGCCGTTTTCGAGAAAATTAGAAAAACCCTGTTTTTGACAACATTTTCGCTATTTTAGCCGCCATCTTGAATCGCATTCGATCGAAATTGTTTGTGTCGGATCCTTATTTTGTTAGGACCTTAAGTTCCAAATTTCATTAATTCCATTAATTGGGAGATGAGATATCGTGTACACAGACGCACATACACACACACACACACACACACACACACACACACACACACACACACACACACACACACACACACACACACACACACACACACACACACACACACACACACACACACACACCACACACACACACACACACACACACACACACACACACACACACACACACACACACACACACACACACACACACACACACACACATACAGACCAATACCCAAAAATCACTTTTTTGGACTCAGGGGGGGACCTTGAAACGTATAGAAATTTAGAAATTGGGGTACCTTAATTTTTTTCGGAAAGCAATACTTTCCTTACTCATGGTAATAGGGCAAGGAAAGTAATAACACATCATGTTGTTCAATCCATAATGATAACAGCAATTTTCAAATTTATCATCTGTTATCAATATGGATTGAACAACATGATGTGTTATTTTGTAATAGGCTATTGCTCAAGGGATATTGCTTGGCTTTGAATTGTAAAATAAATTGTTCCGACAGAATAATAATAAAGTAGATTCCAACTAGGAACTGAATTGTTGATTTTTAGATTCAATTGATCGGGAACTTAAAACTCTTCTTGAAATTGGCCTCGCATATCCCTGTCTTGTCCCAATGCCTTTTGAATCATAATCCTTGATTTACAAGAATAAGAACAGTTTTCAATAATAAATAAATGAATAATTACAGCATTTATTATTGAAATTTCATAATTAAAAAATTGAAAACCTGAATTCACATATTATCTGAACTAGGATATTGTTTTTAAAATGCATAATTTTGTTACGAGCAAATTGAAATGGATTGGATTTTCAAATGTACCGCCATAAAGACCCCATAAAAAGGCTGCTCACAATAATAGTGTCATGACCTGTATTTTATAGGCGATGTAAGTGATGACGTAAGCCGTTGCTACGATGCCATTTTGGTTTCTAAACAAACCGTTGCTATGGAGAGAGAGCATGTTATTCAAATGGGACTAAAACATCACCTTACATTTACGAGTATATCAATGGAATAATAGATTTCTAAGAGTTGAGAATATTTTTTTCAAGTTCTACACACTCAAATCATCAACTCTCAGTATTTATTAAGATCAAATAAATTTTTTTGGGACAGCCAAAGCAGAAAGTCTCACCAAGTAGAGCTTAGTACCATGTCTGTAGTCTGCTATGGAAAACCTACCTGTAGAGAAAGTTTAAGTGCAATTTGAATTATTACCTAGAATTTCATTAGATTGTTATAAAGTTGTAATTTAAAAATTCATATGAATATATTCTGTTTACCTATTGTTTATTAGTGTAACTGTTAGAGTAGACTAAAGCTTAAATATATAGGTTGGGTGTTTTGGTTTAGCCTAGGTACTTATAAGTTTGGTGTTGAGGTTCTCTGGAGTACCTATATAATTGTTTTCAATTTACGTGAAATAGTAAGATATTGAATAAACTCAACACAGTAAAAAGATGTAGATGTAGTGACCACTTATATCATGTTGTATACTTCCTACATTCTAACTAAACGGTGATGTTTACAAGAATTTAAAAGGGGTAAGTGAACATGATTGTAAAGTAAAGCAAATAATTATGTATTTTATGTGCTACATTCACTGTAAACATAATTGTATTTGAATTATTGTATTAATAATTTCACTAATGTAGTTATTCTAGATAAATTTGATTTTTATTAACAATAACATAACCTAAAAATGTACTACAGAACTTATAGAGGCGAGCTAGACCTTGGGATTTTCAGGAAATCTAAAAAAATGGTATGTAGCCTGCCTTAAGCACTGTAATGTTTACAGTCAGGAACATAGAAAATGTTTGTTTGCTTCAAACCATTTTCATTTGAGATCGAAATCAGACTGTATACATTTTCAAATAAACATTTCCAATGTGAAACAGCAGACTGTAAAACTTCCAGCATATGCTGTGAAAGTAAACTTATATTGAAAACAAAATAATAATAAAAAATTTCAGGTAAGAATTCATGTGGCACTTTAACTTTCTATTCAACTAGGCTTACCATAGCAGCCTAAACATACATAGTACTATGTACTACTTCATGAGACTTTCTGCTTTGGCTGTCCCAAAAAAATTTATTCGATCTGAATAAATACTGGAAATTGATGATTTGAGTGTGTAGAACTTGAAAAAAATATTCTCAACTCTTAGAAATCTATTATTTTATTGATATACTCGTAAATGTAAGGTGATGATTTAGACCCATAAGAATAACATGCTCTCTCTCCATAGCAACGGTTTGTTTAGAGACTAAAATGGCGTCGTGGCAACGGCTTACGTCACACTTACATCGCCCATAGACCTTGGTCGGCGAAGGTTGTAACAACAATGGCCGACTCATAACTACAACTAAGTTCGCGTTCTAAATTTGATTAGTTGATGGGGAATATTCGTAGGCTGACATTGTGAATGAAACGGAGTATTAAAAAATATTTATAATTTTTTTTTGGTATACCAATCTGGTCTTCTTATGTATTATAGACTTATCCACGTTGGTTCTTTCATCTGAGTTCTCCTCACATTTGAAAAGTTCTTCATTATTTTAAAACCTCTTAATTTCATTTCACAGGTACAAAGAGATAACTTCGTTCAATAGATTCATTCACAGTGAATGTGGAAATGCTATAGCGGATGATGATGATGAAGTAAACAAAATTCAAAGCAGAATTGGCCAACTAGTCGACAACATTGAAACTGTTAGCGAATTAGTCGATGATAAAAAGGTAATTTTTATTTAAAATGAAAATTATTTATTCCTGAAATACCTAATTGCAAATTTGAAGATGAGTAGTTATAGAAGATAAGTGGTTATAGAAAAATGAAAATAGTTCATGGTCAAACGGTAACTTATAACGTTTAAATTGAAAACAAATATGATTTTTTGCTCATAATCTCTAATAGTTTTATTTATGTTATTATTACATTTATATTAATCTTATAATCTTCGTATTATGAGATACAGTGATGCATAGTATAGATTTATTTTTCAACTTTATTTTATAATAGTATCATTTATATTTTCAGAAATATTTCAAGAGCAAACCATTTGAAAAAGACTTGGCTGTAGCATGGGCGTTGTTCTTGACAAACAAGGAAAAACTGAAAGAAATCGCTGGAGAAATTGAAGGAATGGCTAGAAATATAAAAGGAAACATCACCTAATATTCAATGTAAAAGTTGAGTTGTAATTTTTTGCAATAAGACCAGACTAAATAACGTAACAAAGTTTCTAATAATATTTTTTGTGTATTAGTTTTAAAAAATCAGAGAAAAATAATTAGTTTTGAACCAATTTCCATGCTGTCAATGCATCAATAATAATTCGAGTTTATATCAAATTCAGAAAATTCTGTTCTCATGAATATTATTCTTATGTTTCAAATTACTTCAACTAATATAAACCAACTGCTTAAATAATATAATATTATTTCACAGCAAGTGAATTATTTTGCAATATCTGTTAACAATATTAAGGCTCGACTGAGGAAGGCTCGATCTGTAGAATAATCTTCTATACACAAGACAATATTATTTTTTTTAGATAGAATCCAGTTATAGGAATCTATTGTAGGCTAATATATTAATATTTCTTTTAAGTTCTTTATACTCCTACGTTCTAATGATGCTACTTTATCTGTGTATATTCAGTTGATGTTATTGGTTGGTTATTCTTCGATTGGTCTATTTATTAGTATTAAATCCATTGTTAAATTAGATTCTTCAATTACCTATAACTTGAACCAATGTGTAATTTAAAATTAAATAACTCGTCCAAGTTATTGCTTATAACTTGGCAAAATATTGCCTATAGTTTTTAAATCCCCAGATAGTTGATTAGTACTGCATTTATTCATATATTATTAATAATTATTACAGTAATTTGTGATCCCCATTCACGTTCCAACTATTGTTGTATTTGTTTTGTTTTTTGCTCGTATAGTAACGTGTGCTTGATATAATAATAATAATAATAATGTTCAAATATATTTTGTAAATATCGGATACTAAAATCTATTTTCTAAACTATTTGATTGTTATAATATTTTTTCAATAATATTATTGGATCATTATGTGGACGATTGGACTATGAAAAGCAATAGTGTATAAGTTGAATGAAGTTTTTATTGTGAAAATGAAGCTCATTATCCTCAATAACGCCACAACCAATAATACACTTGAAAGTATAACAATAATAGAGAATAAAAAACATTGTCTTACATTGAAATTCTCTTACTTTTAAACCATCAACTTGGATCAGCAATGGTAGCAATTCATGATGTACAGTAGTATGATAGATTTACTATACAACTAATTACATTCCAGAATACCAAATAAGAATTCTGATACACAATGCTCAAATTATTTTCAAAAATACAAATTCTACCTCGAGAGACTGATATTGCTGTTTTGTACCCTATGGGTCTCCGACATCCCCACTTTGAACTGTACGAGAATGATGAGATAAGTGAGACACCCGGAGACAACAAGAACGATCAGACTGCGGTCGACCGTCAGGAAACCGTTGAGTATAACACTCGGCGACCGACGTCTCACTATGCCCATGAACACACTGAACTCTTTCCGCTCGGCAAACGAGAGATGCTGCAACCTGCGACGAGTTGCTCTGTCCACAAACTTCTTGCCTAGACTTTGAGCCAGTCTGTGTCCACTCTCGCACGCAAGCATCACGTGCGCCGCTGTGTACAGACTGCAGAAAAAATAGAGATAGATGTCGCCTGCACTGCCCCTCACACCTCGCGATAGAGCTGACAGAGCCAGGTGATAGCTTGTTACTATCACGAAAATAACGTTCACGAATATTGAGTGAGTCATTTTGTAGCTCATCAAGTCGCTGAAACTTGTTGTGATGTCCGTCAACTGCAGCCACAACCTTCTGTAGTCACCCAATGTTTGTGCGCCTCTTGACACTCGGGACTCCAGTGTCTGTAACACAACGATTTCAATTTAAAATCTCCATTCTCATTATAAATGAATCAATGTTTGGGACTTTTCTTATTCTTCTCAGTCCTGATAAGAAAACAAACTAAACTGTCAGAGACAAATTATAAATATTTTTTTGGTATTCTAACAATAATAATGTTAGAAATGAAAATGACTGAAATGAAAATACAATCAGAGAAACAATGTTATAATAAATAGAGCTAGCCAGACTATATTATGGTACATAAATATATTAATCAACTAAATAATTGTTGTAAATAATGACGATATTGAACTGTCTACTTTTAAAGGGATAATACAAATAACTTGGATTATCAACTGTATAATAAGCAATTTCAAGTACCCCGAGAAAACCCTATGTGGGGCACCGTCATGATTATTTGAAACATTTTGGAAAAAAGCCCAAGTAATTTCTAATTGGAAAAAAATAATGGATAAAATCACTCCTATACAAGGTGGAGAAAATCAAGGAAATTGATAACTTCATTCATAAATTGAAAGTCAAATGATAGAACTCTATTCAATTCTATTCAAATTTCACACAAAAGTAATATACTTACAAAATGAGCAATACACCTAAAGAAATGTGTACTGTAAAATCCGCACAGAATATGATGTGCGGAGAATAATAAACTTTTTTTCTCCATTTGTACCTATTTCATGTAATTGAAATTTCATATACATATTTTAAAGAAGCTCACCAACCATGGAGGTAATATACTAATAAAGATTGGTTATTCTATGCAACGAACCTTCTTACAAAACGTGATTGAGAGCTGCTCCGAACAATCGGAAATAACTGCACAAGTATGCCAGAAAAAAGCAGTGCGACTCTCCAGCTCAACAACTGCAGTTAAAGTTGATATTTTAGTAAAAACGTCGACATTTTTCATCACGAAATTGTTGAGATATGCAACCGTTGTCATATTTACCAGCAGAGTCATGTAGAATATTATTCTGATTCTATTTTTGGATTTTATAGACAGTACTTGTCTACTTTCCAGTGTGTAATTCTCTTGGAATTGGGCCCAACTGCGGAGGAATTTGAGAAATTCGCCTACTATAGTCCAGTCCAAAAATGGTAAACTGATGTTATAAGTTGTTACCAGTATCTGACATATCCAGAACAGTGTGTAGTTGTAATCGCCTATCACTGACGTGGGCTCTTCATATACAGATTCGCCATTCAGCAAACTTTTAACTAGATTTCGAAGAGATATACTGCCAATAACAACTATTATAGAGCCAACTAGGAAAGAATAGACCCGGAGGACGATTGGTACGATGTAATCTCCTGTAAATGAAGAATAAAATGTGAAATTTGAGCAATCAAATTGATGGGTGGAATCAAAATAACATGAAACACAGCAATAGAAAATACAATTTCAATGGAATTATAATCTAATGTAATGACTGTAATATAAAAAGAAAGAGAGGAGCTATTGATCAAAGGTGGGTGTAATTGATAAACAAAATGCACAGTGATACTAAACAATTTATCAAAATCTGATTGCGTTACGTTAAACAATTATGATTATTTATTATAAACAGACAAAAATTAAGAGTTTTAAAATATCAATTACATTAATAAGAATATATAAACAAGCAATAATTAGGGCTACTCGTTTGCAATGCTGTGGTTGCTAAGGTTTAGGAAAACATATAGGTATTATTAAACTTTTGGGACGGAACAACTGAAAAACTACAAGAAAGCTATTATCTAAAACTTTACCTTATTGTCCTTTGACCTGCATCTCAAGGTCCGGATAAGGATCATTCTCGTTAATTAAAAAAATATATATACAGAGTGGGTGAAAAGTCCGAGAACGGCTTAATATCTCATACACAAAGGTTATTTGACGGTGGGTGTGATTGGGGATCCAACTCAAATTGAAAATAATACTTTACTATGACTTTAAAAATCTTGTCCGCCATCTTGGATCCGTCTTATTGAATGCAACTTTTTACTTTCAATAGGAAGGTGGTCATGCGATACATGATTTCGATACGGAATTTCAAGAAAAATGAATGGCGAAAACCGCACATCGATATCTCAAACCGTTTCGAAGATATTCACATTATTAATCAACCTACTATTCAAAGCAGAAAGGAGAGAAAAAAGTCCGAGAACGGCTCAATATCTCAAACACAAAGATAATTTGATGGTGGATGTGATTGGGGATCCTACTCAAATTGAAAATACCACTTTACTATTAGGTACTTTGAAAATCTGGTCCGCCATCTTGGATCCGCCATATTGAATGCAACTTTATCTTTTTAAATAGGAAGGTGGTCATACAATACATGATTTCAATACAGAATTACAAGACAAAATAAATGGCAAAAACCGTACTTCGATATCTCAAACCATTTAGAAGATATTCACATTATTAATAAATACCATGGAAATCAGAAATGAAATACATAAGTGGTATTGATTAATAATATGAATATCTCCTAAACGGTTTGAGATATCGATGTGAGGTTTCCACCATTCATTTTTTCCTAAAATTCCATATCGAAATCATGTATCGCATGACCACCTTCCTATTTAAAAAAATAAAGTTGCATTAAAAATGGCGGATCCAAGATGGAGGACCAGATTTCTAAAATCATAGTAAAATAGTATTTTCAATTTGAGTAGGATTCCCAATCACACTCAACTTGGAATCACAATTTTTTGGTGATACTAAGCCATTCTCGGACTTTTTTTTCTCCTTTCTGCTTTGAATAGTATTGCTTAATAATGCGAATATATTCGAAATGCATTGAGTTATCGATATGCGGTTTCAGCCATTCATTTTTACTTGAAGTTCCGTATCGAAATCATGTATCGCATGACCACTTTCCTATTTGAAAAAATAATGTTGCATTCAATATATGGCGGATCCAAGATGGCGGACAAGTTTTTTAAAGTCATAGTAAAGTAGTTTTTTTTTCAATTTGAGTAAGATCCCCAATAACACCCACCGTCAAATAACCTTTTGTATGAGATATTAAGCCATCCATTCTCGGACTTTTCACCCACTCTGTATATATATAGGCCTATAGAAAACTTCTACCAATTATTCCCTACGCTACCTTTCCCTACAAGATCCCAATCCCCTGAATACAATTATATAGGTTTAAACTGCCCGAACTGAGACAGCCTATAATTGAATTCTTACAAGATCCCCTCAGGTAAGCAGTGTTTTAATACAAGCACCTGTTGCTCACAAAACGATTGGAAGAGTATGGGCCTCGAATAGAAAATACAAAATCTATTTATGTGTAGCATGGAATTGAAATATCCATATTGAAATTATTGAATTGAAATCATAATATTTCCTTGAAGAAATGTGATAAAGCACACGTTCTATCTTTCACATTGGAGATCTAATCGCTTTATCAATTTAGTTACATTTAATAATTATACCCGCAACTGAATTTCTTACTCTCAAAATAATATTTCAAATTACATCCAAGAAAAATTAGATGGGTTATGATATCATGGATGACATGACTTTCAAAATAAATAAAATATCTTTAAAAAGAGATAAGTTGTGAAAATTTTGCAATATAATTATTATGGAACATTCACATAGTCATGACACATTTTTTCTATTATTTTTTTTTTTGTAAAAAGTTATACACTTTATTATAGAAGTATTTTCGATTAATCATAAGAGAAGACTTATGAATAAGAATCTTAATTGATAAAAAATAGTAATTTCAAAATGTTTATTTACGAAATGTTCATGAATATTCTAGTTATTCAACTAGGACAACCTGGAAAAAGAAAATCATCTTTGATTTGATTAATTAGAGATATGAAACTATTAGGAATTCTGCTGAGCGAGTATAATTCTTGCCGTGCTACCAATTTTTCCTTAAACGGTAGGAATAGCATTTAACACCTATCAACCTAAGAATAGTTGTCGGCTCCAATAAAATAGATTCTTGATAAACTGTGAATGGATCTATTGCCTATGAATGAGAAATCCAGTTTTCAGAGCAAATTAACTTATAATCTTCAGATGAAATTTCACAAAATACAGAAAGAGAAAATATCTTAAGGCTAATTATTTCAAGTAACTACGAACTAAAATACTTATCTAGTTTACAGTTGAAACACAGTGGCTATTGGCTTGGATACAGAAAAAACAAATTATCCACAAAAAAGAACACTATAAACTGTTTAAAACTCAATTTAAAACATTAATAAATTCACGTAAACAGACAATAATTCAGAGCACAAAATTACACACACAACAGCCAGCCATGTTTTCAGAAGAAGAAAGAACAGGAAAAGAAACAAGCCAGAACAGAGAGACCTCAAAAATTCATTGTCCACGCTATAGACACGTCACCACAAAATTATAATTTACAAGTTTAGAATTCACATTCTACATCTGTTCTCAATAAAACTTTATTTTAAAATGTTATTTTAAATTTTTATATATATCTCGATTTAAATAAACGATTTATTTAGTAATTTGTTAACCCTGCCTCGGTGACACCATGGAACAATGCAACAAACATTTACGATAATAAATTCTCCGTCAAAAAGTTTATCCGTCTATTGATAACTCTGACATTTATTATAAAGTTCCATAGATCTCGAATTGAAGATTCGATTCCAATGTGAGAAGAAAAATGTAATATTACAAATACCCCCCTCTTGACATAAAAAAATTTTACTGTTTGAAAATTCAAAGAAAAAATTTACATTGACCCTAATGAAAATTGTTGAAATTTAAATTTGAGAACAGTAACAATTTTTTCTAGAAAAAACAATACATGTCATCCAAAAATATTGAAAATTATTATAAAAATTCATCAATGCGTTTGTTATATGTTTCCAAACAATATTTCAAAATATATGAATTCAATATTACTTCTTGATTTAGCTTTATAATTTAAGAAAAATATCTCACAGAAATTAAACAATGTCAATCACACGTTCTTCGCTCTCTCTCTCGCAAAAACCACTCACGCTTCCACACTCACAAACCTCACTCTCTCGCTAGATCTATAGTATCCCCAAAAACCTCTCCAATTTATGGTCCTTATTATTCTCTAGTGTATACATGGTTACTGATAATCAGTCATCAAATATTCTTTTACTTTCCTTATTGGTATTCTTCAAGAACTTCATAGAAGCAGCGGTAAGAATTATCAATCACCGGTCACTGAACCTTATGGTGATTATTTGTATTTTTATAAAATTCATGTTTCTACCACTGAGCTAGAGCTGAGGTTTGAACCCAGTAATTTTGCGAGCCGGACGGCCTTAATTCTTTGTGAATTTATTCGCAAAAGAGGGAATTTAGAGACTGCTCTTATAAATATCAGAAACATCGTATTATCTTTGAAGGGTTTACAATTAACAACTTCACAATATAAAAACATTTTCATCGAGGGAGAGCATCTTTAGGGATACAAAATTCTAGTACAGTTATAGTTACTATATTAGACTATATTAATTTATTATTCAAGTTATATTCAGCAAGCAATTTTTACTTTCCTTGCCCTATTACCATAGGTAAGGAAAGTATTGCTTTCCGAAAAAGATTACGGTACCCCAATTTCTAAATTTCTATACGTTTCAAGGTCCCCTGAGTCCGAAAAAGTGGTTTTTGGGTATAGGTCTGTATGTGTGTGTGTGTGTGTGTGTGTGTGTGTGTGTGTGTGTGTGTGTGTGTGTGTGTGTGTGTGTGTGTGTGTGTGTGTGTGTGTGTGTGTGTGTGTGTGTGTGTGTGTGTGTGTGTGTGTCTGTGTGTGTGTGTATGTGTGTATGAGTGTATGTGCGTCTGTGTACACGATATCTCATCTCCCAATTAACGGAATGACTTGAAATTTGGAACTCAAGGTCCTTACGATATAAGCATCCGACACGAACAATTTTGATCTGATGCAATTCAAAATGGCGGCTAAAATGGCGAGAATGTTGTCAAAAACAGGATTTTTTGCAATTTTCTCGAAAACGGCTCCAACGTTTTTGATCAAATTCATACCTAAAATAGTCATCGATAACCTCTATCAACTGCCTCAAGTCCCATATCTGTAAAAATTTCAGGAGCTTCGCCCCATCAATGCAGATAGATTCCCAATTATCAGGCTTCAGATACAATTGAAACAAAAAAATCAAGTGGAGTGGATTGAGCATGAAATTCTCTACAATTAATGTTCAGTAACATTTTCACCTAAAATTGAAAATAGGCTTTAAATTCGAGAAAATGTGATATTCAATTGCAAATTATTGTTGATTCTATTAAATCATTCACTATGAAGAGATAGCAGACCTCATGTGTGTCTCCAGCGTTATTGCCCTGTCACCAGCTGGCTCAAATCTTTGAATAGTAGACTTGAGATGCACGGGAACACTAGCGTCAGGTGATCAATTTTCATAACAGCAAGGAAAGTTGTGTGAGTGCACCACACCAGATTTTTGTTTGTATGATAAATTTCAAAAACGATTATAACGGCATTGGTAGAATATTCAGGTTATAAATATTTTACAAAAATAATCTGATCATCTAAATTGCATTCAATGAGGCATGCGATTTATAGTCTACACAGGTGTTAATTTTTACTTTCCTTGTCCTTGCCTAATTCCTATTACCATAGGTAAGGAAAGTATTGCTTTCCAAAAAAATTTAAGGTACCCTAATTTTTTGATTGTATGGTATGAGATGTTGTGATATTTTTCCATAATTGAAAGAATAAGACTTTGATATTGTCAATATCACTTTTATTTATTCGAAAATTAATTTATAATTCAGAACCAGGTTTCATGGTAAAACCTACCACATCTTCAGCTGAACTAATAAGTTTGTTGTTATTGGACTTTTTTTATTAAGTTATTGTTAAGTTCTAGTTTGTTATTGAACTAATAAGTTTGTTGTTATTGGACATTTTTTCCTGTTCCTCCAATAACAACAAACTTATTAGTTCAGCTGAAGATGTGGTAGGTTTTACCATGAAACCTGGTTCTGAATTATGAATTAATTTTCGGATAAATAAAAGTGATATTGACAATATCAAAGTCTTATTCTTTCAAGTACCCTAATTTCATGTTTTTTATACGTTTCAAGGTCCCCTGAGTTCAAAAACATGATTTTTGGGGTCTGTGTGTGTGTGTGTGTGTGTGTGTGTGTGTGTGTGTGTGTGTGTGTGTGTGTGTGTGTGTGTAAACACGATAACTCCATCCCCAATTAACCGATTGACTTGAAATTTCAAACTTACGGTCCTTATACCATGAGGATCCGATCCGACCATAAGAAATTCAATAAGATTCAATTCAAAATGGCGGAAGAAATGGCGGATAATGGCTAAAAAACCATATTTTTCACGGTTTTCTCGAAAACAGCTCCAACGATTCTCTTCAAATTCATACCCTGGATAGCTATTTATAAGCCCTATCAACTGACATGAGTCTCATTTCTGGGAAAATTGCAGTAGCTCCGTAATATTCCTGAGAAGAATGAATTTTGTTAAATTTCTATCACGATTTTCTCAAAAATAACTTGACCGATTTTTTTCAAATTCATACCCTGTATAGTTATTTATCAGCTCTATTAACTGGCATGAGTCTCCTCCCTGGGAAACTAACAGGGGGTCCACTCCATCCCTGAGAAATTTACTTTGTAACCTCCTTCTCGTGCCTGAGGTAGGTAGGTAGAGCAGTTTATTCAAAAGAACACATGTCGATATTTTATTTGTAGAACAGCTGTTTTGACAACTTTTACAAAATCCTCAAATATCATAATTCAAACAAAGGAAAATGTACTCTGAAAACAATATTACAATAGTGTAATCATAGTTTTAATTATTTAGCCGCCAATCGGCATAATGTTATTCCCCGAATTATCCTCTTTCAAGGATGAGGCTCATAGATCGATGAGCAAGGAAAGTTGTGTAAGTGTACCACACAAGATTTTTTACCAATTTACTTTGAGATATTGAATTGCATGCGTCATGGCATGCAATTTATAGTCAACTCGAAAGCTGATTTATGATGAATAATTCTATAGTCTGACTAGCAGGGCACCCGTGCTTTGCTACGGGAATTAAAAGAAAAGATTATTTTTGTGAATCAATACTTATAAAATTCTTATCTCACTGACTCACTGACTCACTGATCACGATTTCTGGAAAACTACTGGATGGATTGCAACAAAACTTGGAATATAGCTCCCTTAAACATCCTAGGTGCTCACTAAGAAATCTTTTGTCGATATTTCAACTCTAAGGGTGGTTTTTAAGGGTTTAAAATTCGTCTTTCAGCATGTATATTCTTCTTCTTCCAATCTCTTAATTATAATAGAATTATAATAGAAATGTCCATAATATCATATGTTACTATAGAACTATAATCTAGAGAGTACCTCTTCTGAAGAGTACCTCTTCAAAACAGTTGTTAACTGGCAACTAAATTAATAATTTTGTCAGGTTGGCATCAAGTTTAGATGACTTTATCAGGTTGGCACCAAGTTGAAGAACTAAATTAAAATGCATTTATCGAGAATAAATTAATTGGGCACTGCTGCTTCAATCGTCAGAGCTATTCCTGGGAGTATAGATGATTTTTATTTTTCATAAAACAAACTTTCATGACGGGAGTTACTTCTATCAATTGATCCTATTCTATCAAGACTAATTTTGTTAGTACACGAAAACTGCTTAAACAATTTCGATGAGATTTTACTAATTCCGTATGATAATGGAGGGCATTTTTAAAACTTCAGAAGTGTCCGTTGTGGACTCTGTTTGCAAAGAATGAGAAAATTCGGCCAAAATTCAACTTGGGCGAAAGGAAGGGGTTATTTATTGAAACGGCCAAATAGATGTTGTTGCTTTTCCTAATGTAAAAATATCTTCCATAGAATTAATAATGTTGATGATCGCTACTGTTTCAATTTCAATCATGTTTGAAATTTTTACTTTTGATGCCAGCTGTTATTATTATGTGAGGTAAGCTCTCATTGAATGGAATCATAAAAATCATTGAAGTCAATAAATTATACTAAGAATGCAATTCCTGTTTGGATATGTGTGTCTGTGGATATGTATGTATGTCGGACGGATCTCGAAAACGGCTCTAACGATTTTGATTAAATAAGGAATATAGTGTGTTTGTGATAAAAAACATAATTTTGGAACAGGTCTCAACTCTGGAAAGATTCGCTGACGTTCCTTGAGAAAGGATTATTGGTGCCTCAAGTAGCAGCTGATCAGAAAAAATCTGGTGTGGCGCACTCACATAGCTTCCCTTGCCGTTATGAAAATTGATCACCTAGACGCTAGACTTAGATCTAGACGATTAAAAGAAAAATTAAATTTTGAAACATTGCAAAAATACGTTCTATTCAAAATATAATTGAAATTTTTTATCAATTTTGGATAATTCTACCTTGCAAACCCTCAAGGTTTCATTATCTTTTAGGTTGTGTTTATATTTTACATCTAGCTTTACGTTAGTTTATGAATCTCGGGGATGAGATATTTTGATTTTCTACAGACGCACTCGCTCACTCACTTCCATTATTCATGAACGACGAAAGTCTCAGTTTTCTTTTCAACGATGAATTATTATCCTTTCAATGTTCCTCAGTGAGCTATCCCAAAGATGAGACCTTGTGCAATCGAATTTTTATATTATAAACCTATTATGTTTCAAATTTGGTGCAAATCGTTAGAGCCGTTTTCGAGATACGTTGGACTTGAATATAATGAGATATCAATGACTTAAAATGTCTTTATAATTGCAAAGCTGTTCAGTGGCATCGATCTTTACCGCGACTTACTTACTCATTTTTTTCGTACCTTGAGAAGACGGCTTTCGAATTTGAATCGATGACTATATAAGAAAAAACTCTCAAACCTACCAAATTCCATACTATTCTTCTTCATAATCATATCAATATATCCAGGCTAGAAAATAGGAGTTTCACAATGAATATAGACGATGGATCTTATCACATGAATATTGTATAACACAATAGCATCTTGACTGTGATCAAAGTTTTTTTCTCTCACTGAGATTGAATGAAAAAAGAGATGAATTCTCATACTTTTATCGTGAATTTTAGATAGCCTAAGAGATTCATGTAATGAATAATGAGTGCACAGAAACTGAAGTAACCTACCGTGCTATCGATAATTCAATGCGATTAGAGCGATTTATTATTTCCGATGACTGAAAACACCACTACCACACTATTACACCAACACAGTTTTGTTTAACACGCTGCAACAAGCCATTTGTCTGGGCGACAACGAATCAGAAGCACGGAAGATATATTGGCATAAAGGATTGCAGATACACGCTGGTCATGCTTATGGATGAGGTTTGGTTGGTGCTGAGTGTATCCCACTACTGAAAAGTGGATTTGACCCTCTGAGGTGGAATACCCTGCAGCCCAGGATTTGATTGTGACCCAGCGCCTGAAAAGTTGTATGCGACTTCACCTGCACAGATCCATAATGGTACACCCAGCCGTCACTCAGTTGATTCCGACTCACATTTCATCAGAAGATGTCCTAAATTGTGTGACAGAAAGGGAGAATCTACTACGACAGTGTCACTAGATTATTATTTGTCTAGCTCTATTTATCATCTAGTGATAAATCATGCTGCACTATGGAGTAGCATGAGGGATTACATTAATGATTGAAGTATTTCTATCAGGATTCATTATGTTCTGGTACAACATCATCATGGGAACTAATTATTGATTAGAATTGCTCTCATAATAGTCAACCCACCTGTATAACGTTGTTCTGATCAAAGTAGTGTGGCAACTGTTACGTATGACAATTGTAAAGAAAGTCACTCAAGTAATATTGCGTTATGGAAATCGCGTTTTTTTTGTTGTGACTGAGTAGGTAATACAATCTGTTTCCACTCCCAATGATATCTCAACACCACCAATCGAAATAATATCATTATTCAATACAGTTGAAAAAGTGCAACATGATGCGAACTAGATGTCCGAAATTTATTTATTCCTTACAGAATCACTTCTTCGTGAATGTAAGAAAGGCTGACAGGAGAGATAAAAGATTTTGTTGAATTATGTTGCAACCAATAAACCGATGAGTATCAATGCTTTATTAATTTCCTCTCTTCAACATCGATAATGTTTCTTTCATAGCACAATTGATTCTTCCCATTTAGTAAAGTTCTATGGATAGCTTTGTGTGTATGCTCATTTTTATTGTGTTTCCATGATTGTCATAAATCACTGAATATTTATGAAAACTTCTCACATCCATTCCATCTGCCAGGACTAGTGGAATTTATTATGAGAGTGGGAGTGAATTCTTCAAGAACAGAAAACTGTAATATCACACTACTGTATGAATATAACTAAGCTTGCTCCATTGATCAAATGGGATTGAATTTCCCGTATAAAATAGCTTTCTATTATTTATTCTTCTTTATAGTTAACTCTCAAGTTCCTCATGTCAGTGCATAGAAATCAACAAATGTCAAACTTCCCTAGCACCCATGAGAAATTTTATAAATGAGTAGAATGAACTCCATTCTTTTAAACATTCAAATAGGCTGCTTTCTTTGAAGTTTATTGCAATTTGAAGTTGGAGCGTGTTGCTAGAGGTGAGCAGAATTGGGATCGGACGATAAATCCTCAGAGATGTTTGTTTATAAATGCACTTTCATACCCAGCAATTCCATCATGACAATTCCACCTAAACAAGCGGAAGGAGTCAACTTACACGGTGAATTTTTATATTCGAATTAGAAAATGCAATAATTGTGAAACTACGAGGAAGTTATGTACCGCAGAGGTGCTGGTGTCATTGAGATGAATTTGGATAGCAGGTAAAGTAGGGTATATTTTCATGTAATGGATGTACTAATTAATATCGATGTGGTATTCGAACGATTGTTAAAGATTCAGAAAAAAAGGTTTGACATCTCCTCACTGCCATTATTGCCACATATATAAGATATTTATATTGCATTATAAATTGATAGTAATAAGTAATTGGAACTATGAATCGTTCTCGATTTGGTAGACGAGGAGAAAATTATGTTTGAAGTATTGATTTATCGATTGCTGATTGATCCTCATCATTGTCCATGATCAAAAATCTTCTCTAACATTCATGAATCATGATATGGAGAAAGGATTTTGAGAGTCTGGAATACACAATAAAATTAGAGTCCCTCATCATTGGGAAACATAAATTATAACCTAACAAAATACACACAGTTGCACTAAACTTTCCCATCATTGAGAAGCATGATGTAAATTTTTCTGGATAACTCCCACCGCAAAAGAGGATTTTTGGTATCATCCATAATTACGAAGTAATGACTGATGAGTTGAGATTTTAGTTTTATTTGTGAAAAGCTACGTATATTTCCATTTTGCCACTTGACCTCACATGGAATGATAAATTACCGCGGCATTAGTGATCCGCTTTCAATTCTATTCACCTGGATGATCATTGTAGATCAGCAATAGACGTGGAGCGCCAATGCTCAACGAAGCTCCACAAAAGGTTCATCATCCGAATATGGATGGAATGAAGCGATAGATTATCAAGCTAGTTGAAAGGCGACTATGCCATTTGAATGAGCGTCATCGATTCATAGAATTCAGTCGGGATTAACAATTTTGTGTAGGTCTATCTGTGAGAATGGAGGACCGACGGGATTAGGGGGCTTCACAGGGATTTGATGTCAGTTTTGGAACCCGTTGAGAACCGATCAACTGGCAAAAGTTAGCTAGCTAGACTGATGAGCAGCTGACATGAATTAATTATTCGTTATACCGACAATTGATAGGATAAATCTACTGTGAGATGTCATGACTAATGACTGAATTAATTATTGTGATTGACTAGGCTGAGTGATACTAAAGACAATACATTATTTTTTAGGCTTCTGTATCTTCAAACTACTATTCTGTATCAAGATAAGAGTTTTTTATTGATGTATGTTACAATATTTACTGGCTTATACACAAATTCACATTAAATGACGGTATTCCCAATTTATTCAATGAATTGTCTATGATTTTGTATGTTTTATCTGGAAGAAGAGTATGAAAACGCTGGTCTGCACTTCTCACTCACATTCGAGGAATTGAGGGTTCGAAGGAGATCAAAAGAACACTAATTTGGGTATCCCTTATCGAAATATATACATACAAATTATCGGATATTATTGGAAGATGATTTTTGCTTCATCATCATTTTATGTTCTGTGGAATGTTTTGTGTTATCTTGTCTGTTGTGTTTGTGTAGATACAAATTTATTAGTATTACTAGATGACACTTCCATCATGTCATATATACTGCAGAAGCGCTACTTCCTTGTTGCAGCTCTGTATGATGATGAGGAAAGAAAGAGGGATATTACACTGTTGGCTAGCAGGATAGAAACCTTCTAATATTGCGAGTTCAACTTTGTAATATCGGGGCACCGAGCTTCGCTCGTTATTTATATATTCATAAACAGAACACAATTCTTTAAAATGATTGGGAAGGACTGACAGGCACAGCCAAAAAGTGTTTTTTTCCCCGAATTTTCATTTATGCACTATAAATATTCCAAAAAGTAGGTTATGTTCCATACACTTGAATTTAGGTCAAATTTTCAGTCCAAATATTTGAAAACATAATCATTTACACTTACTGTAAAATTAAGATTACCTTCGAATATTTTGATATACCATCTCATGTCAACATATACCATCTAACAAATTAGATTATTTTGATCGAGTTAATTAAAATTTCTAGATTTCTCGCCAGATAAATATTACGCTAAGCTAATTGATTACACAGCTGATCTCTCACACAGGCACACGCATCTTCTGTTATCGACAGACGACGAAATTATCATCTGTTTTTCCAAAGATGAATTATCCTTTTCATGTCCTTCAGCGAGTTTTCCCAGGGATGAGACCTAGTGCAATCGAATTTTTTTATATCATACACCTACTATGTTCAAAGTTTCGTGAAAATAGTTAGAGCCATTTTCGAAATTCGTTGAACATGAATAACCAGATATAAAAATATAAACAGATATAATAGAATGTCAAAATATGATAGGATACTACTTATCTACTATTTGAAGGATTCAATTCGATTTGATAATATTTTTGTGAAGATATTTTGTTTTTGGCTGATAGATTAATAATTCAAAAACTCAAAATTTGATCAGGATTTTTTATTAGTATCTGGAAAGCTGACTGAACTGTTTTGTTGGAGCTCCAATCTAACAACCTCTAACATGAATATCTTCTCAATCTATGACAAAATCATACTATTGAATGATATATTTCACGTCAAAACAGCGTTATTCATAACAGGTTCAGAATCTGACATGGAAATGGCATTTGAATGTCATGTACAGGAAGAAGCCGGGACCATTTAACTGTGCAGAGGCGTTGCGGGCCGTATTGTCTGTCGGCTGGCTATCATTCTTTCTGGTTTAACGTCGCTCATCTGCTCTGCAGAAACTGCAACTTTCACCCACTCTGCATAATATTCTCATGCTTTTATAAACACCTCATTTCGACTCACTCCTATAAATCCAGAGTTATTCCGGACAGCTTTTCTGTAGGGCCGCCATATATATGAGCCTCTTTGCACTTTTTCTCATCAGAGTTGCGCGCAGATTGAACACGAGAAAACTCTTTCAGATAACGAGTTTAATGGCTCTCTTCTCATTAGCCATTGACTACAACTTACTCAGAAAAACCGGTGGAGTGACGATGTTGAGGCCATGAGAGTTCAAAATGTGAAATAATGGTGACTTGGTGACTTGGTACCTTGTAGCTTGCCTATGTGATTACAATTAGAGTTCTAGCCGACATAAAATGAACATACTCGTGAATCCTCATATTCCGAACTGAGTAACGTAATCGGATTACTTGAGCTGCATTGAAATTATGTGCTTTATATTTTTGCTTTAAAACGAATTCACTGTTTGTACAACTATGACCATCCCGTAGAATTGATTTAATGCAAGAGAAAAACTCTGAATTTGTGTTCTGAACAAATCGTAAAGTTCTTTATGTTAATAGAACACATGAACTGATTCACCAAAGAAGAATCTAACTTATTGTAATAAAATAAGTAATAGGCCTATTGCTTTTGAAGCTGTATCAAAAATTCAAGGATTACAAATTTTATAGGAATCAGAAACAAGCAGCATAAAGTTAAAAGACATCACTAGTACTGAGAATAATGGACTGGCATCCTCCCCTATCTTAAGTAATTTCAGGATATTTTTCATTTATTTATTCATACAATAAGTAGCCTGCGTTATTGAAATCATAGGAAGAGGGAGAATTAGGTAACCTTGGGCTGAGACAAACGAGTATCCTTTCCCTGAGTATAATTAATTTAATCCTTTCTCTGAGTATTCTTCTCTTTATCCCATTTGCTCTTCTTTTCACAAATTTGAAAAACGTTACACATAGATAGTCCGAAATAGGTCATCTTGTAGTTCTTCACTTCACAAAATTCGCAGTCCTCAATATTTTGACAAAATTTTTTCCTGACAAGATTTTCAAATTTGGATGCTTCATACCAAACCATGGAATGAGAAAATCGTTTTAAGTTTTATAACTAGTAGAACAATAATAGAAGAATAATAAGCTGCATTTACACCTTATATATTCTATCAGATTGAACATAAATTATCATACACAATCATGATGAACATATTGTTTGTCAAGTTCCGTTTAATCTAATAGAATCAATAAGGATTAATTGATTAACATTTTGTTTAAAAATTTGGTGTAAACACAGCTTCATAAACAAATATATTTATACAATTTGCATAAGTTTTCTCTGACCAAACATAGAAAATTTGATGACAGGAATAACGGCACTGGATCTAGATTTACGCCAGAATTGTTTCACATCAACTCAATAACCACTAAAATTGGAAATATTCACATATAGAAAGGGATAATTCGTGGAACAACGAGTTACATAATATGATGGAACAAAAATATTCAGTTCTATTGAAGGTACTTCAATTTATTATTAGGTACTAATTTATTATTATGACATTAATGTTTTATGCATGATATTCGTATTCCGTTAATGGATTGTTTATTAAGTGAAAATCAATTGAATTTGTTCGTTGACAGGTTATTGAGTCAAATGATACTCAAGTAAATTTGGAGAGGCTGAGTTTGGCCAGCAGTGGTCGCTACCGATGTGAGGTGTCAGCTGAAGCCCCATCTTTCCAGACGGTGTCAGATCACGGCGACATGATAACAGTTGGTGAGTATGTCTCTTTTCTATATGAACCAATCGATAATACTCTCTATTGAGAATATTTTTGTGAATTTCACCAAAGAGGAAATATAGAATAATGCTATCTTTCTCTATGGTCTCACAAACTTGTGAGAACTGAAGAAAATTGTAACTTAGAAGTGCGTCGTACACTTTGCAACTCCTGCATTATTCGTATATAATGAATAACAAGACCACCTAGTTTTATTACTCATTCCAACATAAATATTACAATTCAAACACCACGACATAAATACTACAATATAGATATACTAGACGCTCGCTTAGCTCGCCATATCCGCCTAGCCAGGGGGCTCCGCCACCTGGACCACCGACTGGATCGTCCAAAAATGAGATCAGCAGAAAAGCTGAGAAAAACGTTGGAAAAACGCTGATTTTGGGCGTATCTTTGATGAAATATTAAAGTCACCTCATCACAAAATTTGTAGACCCAAGCTACTCTGTACAAAATTTGAACATTTTCTGTCTATTACTTGATGAAAAAAATGAGAAAACGCAAGAAAACAGCTAATTTTGGGCGTATCATTGGCGTTATTGCAAATTCCTTCTAACACGACATTATTACACCCTAGCTGAGCTTTTGCACAAAATTTGAACATTTTCTGTTCATTTGCTCTCGATAAAGCTAAGAAAACCCTAAAAAACGCTGGAAAAAACGCAGATTTTGAGCGTATCTTTGGAAATTTTTCCAAATCTGTTCTTAGTGTGCCTCTAAAGGGCCAACTGAACATACCTACCAAATTTGAACGTTTTTGGTACAGTAGATTTTTATTTCTGCGAGTGTAAGTAAGTGAGTCAGTCAGTCAGTGAGTGAGTGCCATTTCGCTTTCATATAAATAGATTGTATCGTATCTGATTCACGTTATCGTAAATCTAAAGTCCCTATTCATTTGATAAAATGGAAAATGACGTTACGGTACTCATTCACAGAAGTGCAGTATTATTAAGTACATCCACTCTCAGAGTCTGCTTATTATATTTGGTTCATACTGGAAGCATATATTCGTGATGCATATAATCATCATGAAGAGTCATGAACTACTTTTCTGATCAGTTAGTGGAATTGCTAAGTTGGAGACCATAAACTAATCTTCTCATTGTTGACCGACTTAGGATTGAATTGATTGTGGGAAAATACCTATTGTATTATTTCTCGTCCTTGTTATGTAGGTTGAGCATATTGTATTTCAACGATATTCGGATACTTTATTACAAATATCATAATGAAGTTATCGTTAAATAAAACTTCAATACTTCTTCGAATATTGTTCAATACTGCTTCAATAAAAAAAGCTGTGATTTTGGGAGTGAGTTTTATTTTGTTTCTTGGTTTTTAAATTTTTTAATAATTCAATGTTTTCAAGTTCTGGATTACAGTTTGGTGCAATATGTTCATTCTTTTCGGTTTTCAATCTAATAAAATTGTAAATTTTGGATTGTATGTTTCTGGACACAAAATTTGATTCAAAGTGAAGCAACATAACCTACGTATTAGACATACTTCAATCAAAATTCGAAAAGGGAAAAGTTTTGGGCTAGGCCAGTTTGATCCTTTCTTGATATTTAATTTGTGTATTATAAAATGTAAATGAATGAAATAGATGAATCTGAAGAGAAATAAAATAAAATCGTGCTCAATTTGTGATTTCTATGAATGACTAGATGAACAAATTTATATAATTTTAATTTTTGAAGAGTAGGATCATTCAATCCAGGATTAGTTACAAAGGGGAAAATAGTGTGAATGTATCAGATAATTGGACCAATTAACTAAGTACATAACGCTGGTTCGAAAAATCGTCACACTTATCTGGAGGGTGTTGTTTTTGCGACAGCTTTTTAGAGTGAAAACAAAAATAAGAAGCGAAGTGGAGTGAGTGGAAGTGATGATCTGCCAGTAGCCAACGAGGAGGGGTTATCATAGAAGAGAAAGGTGTTATCGGAGGAGAGAAAGGCACACTCGCACTCACGCACACTCTCATGCAGCCGACAGAGCTGGAATCGGAGTTTGCAGTGATTATCTCACCACCATCAGCTGGTGTTTTTGTTGGCAAGCTTAGCTGTTAACAGAAGCATCCCTCACCCGGTGGGAGTTGGTCGACCTTCGATGGAGGATCCCATGTTTGCTGAGCCTTGCCCTATTACCTGAGAAGCCTGCTGGCTGACTCATGAGGCGCCACATCCCAACCACAGTTGTTAGTATTCTACTTTACTTTAATCCGATGGCCACTAACGGAATTCCAATTAAATAATAGAAGTTGGTTACTCGTCGTTCTCTTCCACAGCCTCTCATTTACTTTTGCACTTCTTTCTTGAATTGAATACAATGTGCCAAAGCGGTGTGGTGGTGATAAAGTTGTGTAGCAAATGAGTGAGTGGTTTATCCTTCTTTTATTTTTTTCCTTCAATCTGTTCGCCTCCTCGATTTCTGATTCTTTTCCTCTGTTTTTCCTTCTATTATTTACTATAAGGAATAGTTGAGGATACTTATTGTGTAGAATACTTTATATACTGTATATACTGTGTAACTGTTATATACTGTATATACTTTTCATACTCTATACATGGGTTATTATATAGGATACTTTATTTTCTATGTCTCACTCCAAAATTCCTCTTTACCTCCTCTTTACGTTTCCTTCTCAGTGTATTGGACACACTTGTAATAGACAATAGCCAATATTGAAAATTTTAGCCCACTTACATCATGTTACATTAAAATCCATTCCGTATCTAGTCGAGTGACCCGTACCCAGTTGCCCGACTCAAGAAGAGTTTAATAATATGCTTTTTGCCAGAGCTCCAAACTTGTTGAACGAGCCGTGATTAATTGCATACTCAATAACGCAGGCGCCCATTCAGTTGAGTCTCGGTTGGACTCCATAGAGACGCTATTGGCGTACTCTTGTTAATCACTGCATTGTTCCATGTAGTAAATGAATGAGCGCCGTAGCTGCATTATGTTTCCAATTATATTTACGACAGAGCAGTAAAATCTCAACGAGCTGAGAATTGCAACTGTCAAGTTGAACATGTCTCGCTTTTTCTTTTTGTACTGTGAGACCATTTAATGAGCTACTTCTGTTCTGATGTTGATAATTAAAATTTCATTGTCGAAAAATGGAAATGAATATCTTTACAACAGTCACAGCCAAAATTAATGAATCTTTTCGCAGTTTTTCTCACAGCGTCGCCTCGCGCACCAACGTTTGATGGCAGCTGATCTATTGTGCTCAGCAAACTGGATTATTTCGTTGAAAAAAATGAGTTTTTGTTATCTCACGTGCACTAAGAAGGATATCATTTCAATGCTAATCTATAATTATAAAATTCTTATCTCACTGACTCACTGATCACGATTTCTGGAAGACTACTGTATGGATTGCAACAAAACTTGGAATATAGCTTCCTTAAACATCCTAGGTGCTCACTAAGAAATCTTTTGTCGATATTTCAACTCTAAGGGTGGTTTTTAAGGGTTTAATGTTCGTATTTTAGCATGTATATTCTACTTCTCCCAATCTCTTAATTATAATAGAAATGTCCATATCATATGTTACTATAGAACTATAATCTAGAGAGAGTACCTCTTTGAAACAGTGTTGTTAACTGGCAACTAAATTAATAATTTTGTCAGGTTGGCATCAAGTTGAGATGACTTCATTATTTTGGCACCAAGTTGAAGAACTAATTAAAATGCATTTATCGAGGATAAATTGATTCTGCTGCTTCAATCGTCAGAGCTATTCCTGGGAGTACAGATGATTTTTATTTTTCATAAAACAAACTTTCATGACGGGAGTTTCTTCTATAAATTGATCCTATTCTATCAAGACTAATTTTGTTAGTATATCCGACAGATCACGAAAACTGCTTAAACAATTTCGATGAAATTTTAATAATTCAGTATTATAATTATAGTATTATAATTTAGATGATAAAATTAATGAATTTTACTGTAAACTGATGCGGTACATAAAATCCGCTACTGTTCAAATCAAAATTAAAAACAGAAATAAACCACTAAAAAAATGGATAACTCCAGGGTTGATAAGATCCATCAGGGAACGAGACAAGATGCATAAAAAATTGAACAGTGAACCCTTCAATGTCCAATTACAAAATACTTATAAAATCTATAGAAATATGTTGAACAAGCTTATTAAAAAAACTAAACTTGACTATTACAGAACTAAAATAACAAACTCCAAAGGAAATAGTAAAAAGACTTGGAACTGCATAGAGGAGATTCTAGAGATGCAACGTAATTATAAACCACCGGAAATTGACCCCGCTATTATGAATAAATATTTTTCGGAAGTAGGAAGAAATTATGCAGAGAAAATCCAGGATAGGTCTACACAGAGTTTTTTAAACTCACAGTACTCACCTTGTTCAGCGGCCAACTCTCCGAATTCATTCTTTTTGCACCCATCGAGTTATGATGAGGTATTACTTTGTATCAAGAACTTGAAAAGTAATGCCTCTCCAGGGATGGATGGAATAGGCAACATATGCTTGAAGAATATTGCTGAGTACATAGCTAAGCCCTTGTCAATGTTATTTAATAAGTGTTTCGAATTTGGCCATTTTCCATCTCATTTTAAAATTGCAAAAATAATTCCACTTTATAAATCTGGTGACAGGAAGGCGCCCGAGAATTACCGACCCATCAGTCTTATTAGCAATCTATCAAAAATTTTTGAGAAGATAATTAAGAAACGTATATTGGTATACTTTAAAAAATATAAATTTATTGCTGCTAACCAATACGGTTTCCAAGAGGGAAAATCCACCGAAGACGCAATGACTGAGTTGGTAAGAATTATAACGCAAAATTTCCAAAACAGTAAAAAAACTCTGGCAGTTTTTCTAGACCTGGCTAAGGCCTATGATACCATTCCTCATAGTGTCCTTCTGTATAAACTGGAGAGAATAGGTTTCCGGGGAAATGTGTTAAATTTATTTAAGGGTTACTTGCATAAAAGAGTACAGATCCTTGAAACCAACAAAGTGACATTGTCTGAATATGGTCTTCCTCAAGGTACTGTTCTCTCGCCGATATTATTTTTAGTCTATATCAATGAACTCTTGAAAATCCACATAAACGGATGTCATGCAATCTCCTTTGCAGATGATACGGCCTTGATTTTCACTGGATCCAGCTGGCAAGAGACTAAGCGTTTGACTGAGTCTGGTCTGACCAAAGTGAAGTCATGGCTTGATCATCATACGCTGACACTTAATGTGAAAAAAAGTGTATTCATGCTTTTCTCTCCATCAGAAAGGGCTATCCCTACTGATGCATTTCGAAGTGGAATAAAAATCCACTACTCAGACTGCACTCATAATAACAATTGTGGTGAGTGGGTAGGCTTGCGGGAGAGAGATGGAGGCTGTGATTGTCAGAAACTGGAGAGAGTAAGAGAGACAAAATACCTTGGAGTCATGTTGGATTCACAACTCAAATGGAATGCTCACATAAATAATACTTGCAAAAAAATGAAACATGTGATCCATAAATTTCATAGATTAAACGGGCTGGGTGATCTAGATATCCTGCTGTTAATATACTACGCTTATGCCCAGTCGGTTTTGCAATATGGTATTAGGGTATGGGGTGGAGCATTGGACACACATTTCAATAAAATCTATCTTATTCAAAAGCACATAATAAAAGCAGCACTTGGCCGACCTAGACGATACCCTACACATCTCCTTTTCATTGAATTTCCAGTATTAACAGTTAGACAGTTATTTGTTAAGAATATAATACTATATATAATTAAAAATATAAATCAATTTACACCACAAATTAGAACTTACGATTTCCGTATACAGGGTAATTTCCAAATCAATAGAACAGACATGACTGTATGCCGGAGACAATTCCCTTACATAAGCAACAGACTGATCAACCTCATACCAGATAACTTAATAGCAAAAACTAGTATTAAAAAGATAGCAGAATGGATAAAGTCAGTGAATATCTCGCAATTCATTCACACATAATGCACTAGTAAATTCTACCTTCACTTAATTATCCTATATTTCTTTTATTGCAGTTACCTTTTTATTTTTCTTCCAAAACTCAAATAAATTTTCTCAGATTCATTCTCTGTCTTCTACTCTGAGATTTTTAATTTATTCTTCTGACCACAAATATAATAATATTGTAATATTTATTTTCTAAGCCACATAATGGAATTCATCATTCAGTAATTAGGCTACTTATATATTTTAGTGCTTCAAATTACACTTTTGAATTTACTTTTCCTTTTCATTTATACTATGTTTATTTATATTTCCTTTCATATGTATATTCATTCTTGTTTCATCTATTCATTTCTTCATTGAAATTTTTTATATTGAAAATTAATATCGATACTCGCTGCCAGCACTCAAACTTCGGTTTTGCAGGCAGCACCTAACATGTTATTTTGTTTTGACAAAGTTGTTTTTCGTGTATATTTAAATATTGATCAATATGTTTTTTTTTTCAACTTTGTATTGAGGATTATTATTTTTGTAGTATTATTTTATTTGGTGAAATAAAAAAAAATATTACATAATGGAGGGCATTTTCAAAGCTTCAGAAGTGTCCATTGTGGACTCTGTTCGCAAAGAATGAGGGAATTCGGCCAAAATTTAACTTGTTCGGAAGGAAGTGGTTATTTATTGAACGGCCAAATAGCTGTTGTTGCTTTTCCTAATGTGAAAATATCTTCCATGGAAGTGGAGCGCTTTTCCCATGAATTATTCTCAAACATTGATTGTTGAACATTTAGATACTCAAACATTGAGAAAATAGAAGGTAGCTTTCGAAAAAATATTGGAGAATATGCATAACAGTTCGTTGACTGTCAGTATTTCTCATTAATAGCATCAATGCTCCCCATTAAAACAATGCTGACACATTGATGTGAATCTTACTATAATTTTGTTACTTTAGATCAGATGAAAACAAAAGCCATACGAATTTACTAGTTGAAGATAATAATTTTGATGATCGCTACTGTTTCAATTCCAATAATGTTTGAAATGTTTACTTTTGATGCCAGCTGTTATTATTATGTGAAATAAGCTCACATTGAATGGAATCATAATAATCATTGAAGTCAAAAAATTATACTAAGAAAGCCATTTCTGGTTGGATGTGTGTGCTTGTGGATATGTATGTATGTCGGACGGATCTCGAAAACGGCTCTAACGATTTCGATTAAATCGGGAATATAGTGTGTTTGCGATAAAACACATAATTTTGGAACAGGTCTCAACTTTGAAAAAATTTGCTGACGTTCCTTGAGAAAGGATTATTGGTGCCTCAAGTAGCAGCTGATCAGAAAAAATCTGGTGTGGCGCACTCACACAGCTTCCCTTGCCGTTATGAAAATTGATCATCTAGACGCGCATCTCAAGTCTACTTATGAACAATTATCTGAGCCAGCTGGTGACAGGACAATAACGCTGGAGACATACGAGGTCTTCTATCTCTTCATGGTGAATCATTTAATATAATCAACAGTTGCCAACAGTTTGCAATTGGATAATCACATTTTCTCGAATTTCGTGCTTATTTTCAATTTCAGGCGAAAATGTTACTGAGCATCAATTGTAGAGATTTTCATGCTCGAACTTTTCCACTTGAATTTCTTCGATTCAATTGTATCTGAAGCCTGATAACTGAGAATCTAAAATCAAATTCTGCATAGATGGGGCGGAGCTCCTGGAATTTTTAAAGATATGGGACTCGTGGCAGTTGATAGAACTTATCAATGGCTATTTTAGGTATGAATTTATTCGAAATCGTTGGAGCTGTTTTTGAGAAAATCGCGAAAAACCGTGTTTTGACTACATTTTCGCCATTTCAGCCGCCATCTTGGATTGCATTTGATCGAAATTATTCGTGACGGATCCTTATATTGTAAGGATCTGAAGTTCCAAATTTCAAGTCATCCGTTAATTGGGAGATGAGATATCGTGTACACAGACGCACATACACACACACACACACACACACACACACACACACACACACACACACACACACACACACACAAACACACACACACATACACACATACACACACACACACACACACACACACACACACACACACACACACACACACACACACACACACACACACACACAACACACACACACACACACACACACACACACACACACACACACACACACACACACACACACACACACAAACACACACACAATGTTAGTGTACATCCAAATTTTCTTTCCTTATCTTTTGGTTCAAGCTAAGATCAAAGAAAGAAATCATATAATGGTAGTTAATAAACAAAGTGATTGATTAAACTCTATTCAGATTAAATCTGAAAATTCAGATGCAAAATGCAAATTCACAATAAATTGATTCCACTTAAATATTTATGATAGTAAAGTTTAGTACATGAGAAATCAGCCACAATAAATGTTATACTAACTATTATGAATGACTCTTATGTATGAATGGAATTCCATGTAAGAAAAAATCAGTGGATTGGCTGCTTTTACACTTCTGGATAATTGAAACGAAAAGTAAGCGACAGGCTATGCCAAAAATTCTAGAATAAGCAAGAGATCCATGTATACCAGAGTCATCAAATTCCGAATCAACTTAATTTGGGATTTATTCTTCAATTGCATCAAGAAAAATCAAAAATAATATGATCACTGCTAATTTGATAACGGTCAACGGGAAATATTAATCGCCAATGAATAAAGTCGAGGTTGACTTTCAAGCCCCGCCCAATATTCCACTAAATTCTCTGCAATTGGACTAATATTCTACAGAACACTTCCAACATATCAATTAATTATTTGAATGATTTGACTCAATAATTTTCATGCCAAGTTGTGGCCCAATCTCAAAAACTATTATAACAATTTTGATAGAATTTAGACATGTTTCATAAATATAATAATATATTTTAATTCCCATAGCGAAGCATGGGTGCCCTGCTAGTATATTTTATTCAATTATTCAATTACATAAATTATTGTATACCTGCCGTTCTATCCTGATAATGAAGCATCCTACATTCAGATATTTTGATTAAATAGAACTGCAGTACACTATTCAATAGTGATCATTATTATGAATATTAGTATCACCACAGAATTACTACAGAAGGCTAGCGGAATAGGACATACTGTTCATGCGTAATCGAGGTAGTTCCTTTGCCAGATTGTAGACTGCGCGCAGAACCCTACTCCGGTCTCGCTCACCTCCCTTCCACACTCCGTCCTCACAACAACTCTATCACCCACTCCACTGACAGGTTGTCGCCCCTCACTCCTTCACACTATCACACACACACACACACACACACACACACACACACACCACACAGATGCACACACACAGTCAACTCGGCACCAGACACCTGTCAACATGTGAAGCAATTATAGCAATTATAGGACTATTGTGATAATAATATTATTCAACCGCCTTCTGTTTTCTTTGCATTTCATCCCAACATTCTCACAGCTGAATCATGACTGTATCTCTGTGTTCTGTAAGAATGAGAATTCTATGTAAAGAAGAAGTAAAGGAATAAGAAAAAGAGAAGTAGAAGAAGAAGAAAATATGAAGTTTTCTCATCATCATCTTTTAAATATTTATTATTTTCTATCACTATTGTATAGTATATCTTCATCTTTCTTATCCTCTTCTCCTCCTTCATGATCCACTAATTCTTATTTCTCTCATATGCTACTCCTTCTTCTTCTTTTTCTCTTCCTCCTCGTAGAAGAAGAAGAAGAAGAAGAAGAAGATTTCTTCCTTCTTCTTCCACTATCTAATCTTCTTCATGTTCTACCACTTCTTATTTCTATCTTGCTACTCCTTCCCATTCTTCTCTTTCTTCAATGAGAAGAAGAAAAAATAAGAAGAAGAAGGAGAAGAAGAGGAAGAATAGAATGATGGAGAAGAGGAGAAGAAAAAGAAGAAGATGAGTAGATGATAAGAATAAAATGACGATTTTGAGTAGAAGAAGAAGAATAAATAATAGAACATGATGACAAAAAGATAATAGTAAGAAGCAGAAGAAGGAGAAAAAGAAGAAGAGCTACAACATGATGATGAAGAAAAATAAGTAGGAGATGAAGAGAATAAGATAACATGAGAGAAGAAGAAGAAGAAGCTGATGTATTACTATTATTACATTCATTTAAACTACATAAGTCACCCTATCCATAATATTTGGTGAAGCTGAATTTTTGCAGGATGTAAGTATACATAATTAATAGCCTGGAATCACAATATACTCATTTTTCTCTCACTTGCTCTATAAGGTCAACTTTTGTAAAGATATCCAATACTCCAGAATCATTACCCGAAAAATGTTGCGTTTTCGGAACTAATTATCAAAACTGCCCTTTTTCACTATCTCGTAACTGGACTATTATTAACTAATGAGCTGTTTAACATGCATTTGAACATGAAGATTCTGAATTTATCACTTTTATACCCTGGCCACCATGGGCGCCGACTTATCAAAATCTTTGGGTGGGCTCATTGGTTAGGGGTCTGGGGAGGGTTTTTTTCCATATAATTGATCAGAATTTTTTATGGACTCAGCCCCCCAAAATATTTTTTGGGTGGGCTCCACAGCCTACCTACCTACCTACCTACCCAGACCTTATGGAGTCGGCATCAGTGCTGGTCACTTTTTTGAAAACTGAGTATCGTACCATTATAATATAATGGAGAACTTCGTTTCTCTGATACCTTTTTGGCTATTGCATTTTGTGTTTCACACAGAAAGGACTTGTCACGGTTGATTATAAGAATCGTTCAATGGTGGGTGTTGAAAACACTGATGTCTCTCTTGAATGCTTGCTACCATCGGACTCCCCAATGCTTAATGCCCCCAAACAATAATAATAAACATCATCAACATAATGTAATGCTAATTTTAAGATCTGTTTACCAAGATTAATAATAAATTTGGAGACACATTAGAGCTCGTTTCACTTTCATTGCACTTAATAAAATTATTATTTATTTTATTGTTATAACATATTAATATTTATTATCACGTAATATCATGAAACTTGAGTAGTTTTTTTTTAGTTTATGAATTTCCTACTGGACTGACTGCTAAAAAAAGTATCAGAAAAGAAGAGAAATGAACATCATAACTTGATATTTGACCGAGCGTAGTGAGGTCTAAGATTCATGTCGACGGTTAGGCATTTCTCTTAATGTTTACATGTTAGAATGTTTACATGTTTAAATGTTCAAATGTTTATAAGTTGCGCATTTACGGCGAAACGCGGTAATAGATTTTCATGAAATTTGACAGGTATGTTCCTTTTTAATTGCGCGTCGACGTATATACAAGGTTTTTGGAAATTTTGCATTTCAAGGATAATATGAAAGGTAAAAGGAGCCTCCTTCATAAGTCGATATTACAGTAAAAGTCAGATTAAAGAATTATTCATCATAAATCAGCTGACAAGTGATTACACAGATGTGTGGAGAAGCCAGTCTATTGCTGTATTTCCATAAGGTCTATAGTTTCAATCAGGTGGATGAGAATACTGCGTGAGGTCTACTGTTCACAAAACTGCTAGTAGTTCTGTGAACAGTAGACCTCGCGCAGTTATACACCAACTATTCATTTGATCAGATCATGCTTACACAAGATTTAATTATCATATAACGCTCTCCGGAATTTAGCGCGAGAAAACCAGAAGACATCTAGGCGCCCAGACGAGCTGTTATAAGTTCTTTGCATCCTATTTATTAGGATAAATGATCAAAACTGTTTTAAATAAGGAATGCCGATATCCAAAAGCACAACTTTTTACAGAATTTACAGTTTTAAATGTAAGGCAATTGTACATTAAATCTTTATTGATCTACATAAAAACTAATAAACTTAAAATTTTATCAGATATTTTACATACCTATCCTACACGGTATAGAGCTAACTTCGGTTTTGCGACGCCGCAGGTGGTTCATGGAGTGGAGCTGAGGACACCTTTTTATTTGGCTCAAATGGTCTATCGTAATTTGCCCGCTGAGATAAGAACTGATATGGATGAATGCAGTGTGGCTGCATTCAAGAGTAAGGTGGAGGGGTGGCTATACCGCCTGGGCTGGGAGTCGTCAGAAAGCCTGCTTCAGTCTGTTTATTGGCACTAAGATCATCTCTATTAATTTGATAGCTTTTCTTATACATACATAGATTTTTTTTCATTTTTGAGAGCTTATAAATTTTCATAACTTACCTTTCTTCTCTTTATATTTACCACATACTTTATTTAATCGTTTATAGATTTACACATCTTCATTACTATATTCTTTTCAATAGTCACTGTGGAATCGGCTGGTTTCTGTTCCTCGGTAACTTTTTATATGAGAAGCTACCATTATTTTTTACAATAAGTATATACAAAATATATTCCACTCATGCAATCTCAAGAATTTATTCATATTCCAATTCTCGAATCTGTATAATATATATGTTACTCTTTCCAATCTTTTTCTGTTTATGAAATTTCGTCAATGTACAATGTAATAGGTAATTTTTAATTTCATAATTATAATACAAACTATCTTATACTTACCTTCTTCTTGTTAAAGTCGGACATTCTATTACCTATATAATATCATGAATAGACTATTGGCTACCCACTGTAACAGGAACCCACCCCCTACACTCAGACGAATAGTCTTGTAGGGGTATTCCAGTAAAATATGCTCTGTATTACAATGTAATCTGTTTTTTGTATGGAGTAAAGAATATTTGAATTTGAATTTGATAACACTCACATCATAAAAGCGTTATAAACTGAATAAATTTCAATTTTAAAAAATATCTTAAAATATGCCCAACTATTCTCTCCGATTATAGGAAAATAATGTGGAGTTTGGAAGAAATTGGAATTTACCACACATTATCCTGTTTTAAGTGTATGAGAGTTAAATTTCTAGAATAGAAATGCCCTCCGAGTTGGTTGAAGAGGTTGTCATCCTTTCGTAGTCTTTCAAACAGGCATTCAACTTGTCTTAGAGAATTATCATTTTTTCAGAAGGAATATATATTGTAGGGTACTTATAGTATGAATTCATAATCATACATATACTTTTCAATTAATGATTCATTTTTATTAAATACATTATTATTGGATCATGAGAGTTTAACAATAAGAGAACAAGTATCATTTGAGAATTCCTCTCACAAATTATAAATGAGAAATATGTGTTTCACAATACGAGAGCAAGTATTCAATACAATTCTCAATAATTACTGAAAATTCCCACGCGGTATGCATGCTTTAATATATTATATTCACCCTTATATTTTGTTGTAGTTTCTAATTAGAGAGATTCAACCAGAAAACTATTTCCTGATCAAGTATATGGAAGCCATAATTTTTCTGAAAAAAGAGATTCTCCTCCTAATAATAGTTAACAATAGTTAACACTCACACTTCCTCCTACTCCATCACCTCTTTCTTCCCCTTCTTCTTCTTCTTCTTCTTCCCTTCTTCTTCTTCCTCTTCTTCTCCTTCCTCTTCTTCTTATTCTTCTTCTTCTTCTCCTTCTCCTCCTCTTCCTTCAGCTCCTCCTCCTCCATTTTTATCTTCATTTTATTCATCTCCATCTTATTCTTCTTCTGCTATTCTTCGTGTCTTCTTATTCTTCTAGGAGGAGGAAGAAGAGGAGGAGAAAAAGAAGAAACTAAGAAATAGCAGAAGAAGAATAAGGAGAAGAAGAAGAAAATGAAGATGAGAATGGAGGAGGAAGAGGAAGAGAACGTGAAGAAGATGAAGAGCTGAGAATAATAATAAAATCTTCTTATTTTTCTCATTATTCTTATCATCCTCCTTTTCTTCTCCTTATCATATTAAAGAACTTATCATATCAACAGATTATAGAAAAATAGAAATTATATATATTCATAATTCAGCTCTAGTGTTGTCAGAGCAGAAAGCTACATGTCACAAAGGAATGAAATTGTTTGTCTTTTATAATAGGCCACTAATTGGCCTTTGGTTGTGCTTGCAATAATTATTATTGTTGAGGCTTCCTCAGAAATGAGTTGAAATCCTGGCAGGCTGCCAGATGCAGCTATAAAAAACCGGATCAAAAGACTGACACTCTCCTACCATATTCCCATGCCAGCCCACTTTTCTCCTTCCACTCATTACAAGCCGTTACAAGCGACTGTTGACATGCTTATGCGATCTGGTGGGACAATGCAGAACTAACTTATGCTAACTTATGCGTGATATTATAAATGCACTACGTTGTTATTCTCATTATAGGAGTTTTCTCTGGTATCACATAGATCATCGACTGGAACGAACACTTCTATTCCTTGGTCGAGACTTGATGAAAACATCCAGAGATTTTGGAAAAGCAGCTTCAAGTCGAAACGTAGATGTACCAGCTTATAGTTTATACCACATAGAAAAGATAGCGTCAGCTATATGCATATATGCATATGGCTGATGCTATCTTTTCTCTGTTGTTATATTCAAATTGGAGAGAATTTTTGTCAAGACACAGAAATAATATGAATTTTATGGATTGAATAATTATGGAGAACTATCTTTTTCACTCTGAAATCGACAAGCTCTCTATGACCGATGATATTGAAAATTTCCAGTTTATATCCAATAACAAGAAAATATACAGGGTGTCTCAGAAGTAGTGTCAAACATTTTAGGGTATTGTTCCTGGATGATAGGAGACTACAAATGTCGTATTTTGAGTGTCCAAAACTCAGCGCTTATCCTTATAGCTGCCATTTTGTTTTTTTCACTTGGGAATTTCTATCTCAAGAACGAAATGATTTATTGATCTGAAATTTGGCATGAATATTTATGCTATAAAGACTCAACTTTGAAGAATGAAATAGAACATTTTTGATGTAAATTTAAAAAATGGCGGCCATTCCAGATTTTTGATTGCAAATTTCGCGAAAACCGTTCACTTTATAGAAAATTTACACGAGGCAAGAAAGTTAGACAATTTTATCAAATTTGCAATCAAAAATTTAAAATGTTAAGTCTTCATAGCGTGAATATTCGTGCCAAATTTCAGATCAATGAATCATTTCGTTCTTGAGATAAAAATTCCAAAGTGAAAAATAACAAAATGGCAGCTATAAGGAGAGCCTCTGAGTTTCTGACACTTCAAATACGACATTAATTTGTAGTCTCTTATCATCCAGAAACAATACCCTAAAGTGTTTGACACTACTTCTGAAACACTCTGTATACTCATCATATTCTTTGTTTGCAGCACTACCTGACGAAGGTCCACGTATTTCCGGGGGAAGGCCAAGGTACCAGGTGGGAGAGACTGTCAAACTCAACTGCACATCGGGCCGGTCGAAGCCAGCTGCTCAACTCATGTGGTTCATCAATGGAGAGCAGGTATGTTCTTTCTGCAATGAATAATACTCTATTATATTGAGCGAGCAATTTCTGTATTTAATCAAATATATTTATATGGTTATATGGTTATCTATGTCCAACGGATCTGAAAAACGGCTCTAACGATTTTCCCTAAATTTGAAAAAGTAGGTTTATGTTATAAAAATTCGATTGCAGTAGGTCGCATCCCTGCGAAAAGTTGCTGAAGGACATGGAAAGGATAATAAAATTAATCATTCGTGGAAAAACACAACGGAAGATGGGAGTGCCTGTGTGGGAGAGAATCAGAATAAATTATGTTCAGCTGTTGAATCAATCAGCTTGTCTCACGAGAAATGCTATCTAGAAATTTTAATTGACTTGAACAAAATGATCTGATTTGTTGACATGACATGGTATATCATTCTAAATTAGAGTATCTCATAATTTTCAAAGTTGAACATTATTTTACAGTTTGGAGTGATTAGTGAGTGTTATTTTTTTATTCAATTTGGTTTGTGAACAATCTAAATTCGAGCTTTTCTGTTTTTGAATGTTTGTACCTGAATTCAAGTGTATGGAACATAACCCACTGTTCTGACTATTTATTGACAGAGCGGAGAGAGGTCTAAGATTCAAGTCAACGGATTTGCATTTATCTCTATGTTTATATATGTTCCGCATTTACGGCGAAACGCGGTGATAGATTTTCATTAAATATGACGGGTATGTTCCTTTTCAAATTGCGCATCATCGTGTATACAAGGTTTTTTGAAATTTTGAATTTTAAGGATAATATAAAAGGAAAAGGAGCCTTTTTCATACGCCAATATTGGAGTGAAAATCTTCTTCAGTAATTAATGAATGCAATATGAACAACTCTCTTTCATTAGGTGAATAATTTTTTTTTCAACATTTTTCAGCTTCTGAATGATAGGGGAGTGATAATTATTTGTATAGGTCTTCTAAGGAACCATTATCAACAGCTGGTACCAACTAACTACACTTCAACTCCAAACTACCGTTTTAATACCAGTACACAATTTATCATAGGGTGACGTGTTTATTACAGCTGGTAACTTCAGATGTTAAATCATATTATCAAAATACTATGATCTTGAATCATGATCATCTTTCCGCTCTTCGGTAGCCGCTCGGCCGAAAATTTCGAAAACATAGGTCTTTAAAATGGATTAATAAATAATTATTATTAGCCCACCTATTATAATTTCTGTTCAGAAACCATCCCCAATATTCACACAATATATTCCCAAAGTTTCATGCCATTATGTCGAGTAGTTTTCAAGTCTATAGGGGAAAAACAAACATACAAACAAACACATAAACAGACATTCATTTTTTATAAATAGATTTTCATTCGGCTCAAACAAAAGCCTCGTCTCTAAATGAAAGTAGAATGATAAGGATTCAGTTCTGTTGTTTTAACATTTTTTCAAATCACTTTCAAAAAGTTCATGTAGTACCTATTAATGTGTTTGAGACACTTCTGGCGCTATCATAGTTTAACCACTATTCTGTTCCATAGTCCTATCTCTTGCAGTCGTTAACTTTATCAATAACAATTATTATTATAAAGTAAAGAGCTGGCTTATGCACGTACGGAATAGGAAAATTATGTTTGACGCATCATCACGTCTGAACTACTGGACTAATCAACTTTAAATTTTGCATATAGATTCTTTATTAACCAAGGATGGTTATAGGCCTATTTCCAATTCTTAAAAATTTCATTACGTCAAGTTCTACAACAGATCCTTGCGAAGCACGGGTTTCTGCTAGTATGAATATAAAATCATTCATACTAGTCATTATAAATTTGGAACGAGGAAATCGATCGGCAACTTTTTAATAAGTAGGCTTCTAGTCTACACAAAAAATCGCATAAAATTCACAAAACTTATATTACTAAAAGATCGCCATGTGAGAAAATATTATATTAACTGATCTAATAACGATGATAATATGTTTCTCTGAGAATACTCAGGAAAACAGGTTTTACTATCTTTACCGGATAAAGATTGGCTTTTCAACAGAATACAGCATTGTTATATTCTGTGGCTATACTAAGTACTTCGTATTACTAAGAGGGGATTCCACAAAAAATTGGTCGTTATGAGTATGCCTATCGAAGTGTTCTTTGTGGAATAGACGACAGATATCCTACTTCCATTCAACCCAGAATAATTATTCGTTGTAATAGGTGAACTTTCCACAATCTTAAAAATATATCTCAGGGGTCCATGAAAAGTTTTCTATCAGTCAATCCTTACCAAAAAAATTCAAAAACATCCTTTCAACTTAGGAAGATTTATCATTTACAGGAATATCACATGAAATAACCGGGAGTTTTGAGAGTATTATTTGTATAACTTATCGGCTACGGAAGTACAGACTTTACCCGCAAAGTTTCGAATATTATTCGATTATGAATAGAAATAGACAGACGCTTTGATCTCTGTCATCCAATGAACTAATCACACAATGTCATGATGACTGTCGGACGGGCAAGCTGCAAGGTCCGTTTAATCTGTGCCCGTTTATTGGAGCATATCTTTTTGATCTGCCCACATAATATCAGTGAACTGTACACGGTGCAAAAGTTTCGTTTCCAACCAGCTCTAACGTGTGGTTGTTGTATCAAGCTTTGAAAGACCGCATTATTTTAGTCGCATTTATGCTATTCACAATGGATTAATCGGACTCATACAGAGAAGGTTGCCTGTTTCAAACTAGAAAGGTTCTCTGGACTGGGAATTTGTTACTACTCAATTGATGGTTGATGTGAGAGATTTATAAAGCGTTATCATGGGGTCTTCAACCATATTTTTTGTACCTCTCCAAATTATGATCATATATGTAAGAGGAAAAGGATCAAATCCTGAGTGTTCCCCTTGTATTTATTACCAGTATTGTAGCATCCGGAAAATGTTCACTTCTGGAATGTATTTTCCCTGGTCCCATCGGTGGTCTAGTGTCTAGTCCATTCATTATGGCTAATTATCACTTATTTTACGTCTCAATGTGAAATAAAGGTGAAAATTGAAAAAAATATTATGATCACTTCCACCGATTGCACTGTTTTTCTGGAAAATGATACGCTGAGTTGGAAATAGAGAGTTTAGTATTGATTGAATATTAAATATCTACTAACCCAACTTGAACCATTATTATAACTTCAACCCAGTCTGGATGGAAATTTTTGGTCTTTTTTAAAATTCAATGAAGCATCTGAAATAATTCAAGCAAATGGTTTAATAAATATGAGAAAAATGCTATTACAGCTTTTTTTCAAACGTATTCAATGTTTAGGAAATTGACTTCTCAAGCAATTGATTGAGATTTGATAGAATAACCTGGGCCTTATGTCGGCCTATATAATTGGAACTCAAACTTGAACAATAATTTTCAATTACAGGCAAATACAACATACCTGCGTGGTCCGAAGACATCGTACTCGGGTAGAGAGGGGCTGGAGACGACCACCCTAGGACTGGAATTCAGAGTGGAAGCCAGACATTTCCGGCGAGGGGACATGAAGCTGAAATGCCTGGCTACAATTGCAACTGTATATTGGAACTCGAACGAGGAGAGTGTGGAGGGTGACCGGCCGCAGAGACCGCCCGTGCTCGAAGTCAAAGAGACACATCAAGACAAGTCCCGCGCCGACCGAGTGCAAGGTCAGTAGCTGTTACTCTACTACTTGATTATATAATAAATTAAGTCCGTTATAAAGTTATCCAACTAGTTATTTCACTTGGTTATTCAACTACACAATTTCTCACTTAGGTGATGAGTTATTGTTTTGTTCCTTCCAACATTTTTCTACTTGTAGCAAAGGAAATATAAATATTATTTTCCTACAGTTACCTTGAAAAGTAGCCATTGCTGCACTGATTACAGAACGAAAAGAATCACTTTTCTGCTCTAGTGTGGGAAAAATTTTTCTGCACTCCAGATTTGCAACATAGCAACGCAAAATACTTAGTAGGTTATATGGAGCAACAGTGAAGCAAAATCAAAATGAAGTTGGTAACAGTGATTGGGCTGCTATAGTGAGCAGAGGTGCAACGAAGCACAACGAACACAGCATTAAGTATATATTATAACCAAGGACAACGAGGACTTTAGGATTTTAGGATTAAGGTTTTTATCAATAATAAAATTACACAGAAAAACATTTGATGCATTTCAGGCAATTTTACCCATAATTACCCACTTTTCATATTCAATGGTAACTGTAGGAAAAACTTAATGTGAAATACGTGCGCAAAGTTCCTCTGCTGCACTCAAGAAACCATTCCGCCCTCGCCTACGGCTCGGGCGTAAACGTTTCTTTCGGTGCAGCAAACTGTCACTTTGCGCACTAGTTGCACAAATAACTATTTTCCTACAGTTACCTTGAAAAGTGGCCATTCCTGCACTGATTACAGAACGCAAAGAATCACTTTTCCACTCTAGTGCGGGAAAAATTTTTTCTGCACTCCAGATTTGCAACATGGCAACACAAAATAGTTGGTGGGTTATATGGAGGATTTTTTGTTCTATCTGTATTTTTTCTGATTCTTGAATGAATAAAAATGAGAACTTTGGCTGAGAACTTTCAACTTCAATTGCATTATTAATTTTTAAATGAATTAAGGTTGTTATTAATAACAGCATCACACACACAAACATTTGATGGATTTCAGCTATCATTTTACCCATAATTAACCACTTTTCATATTCAATGGTAACTGTAGGAAAAATTTAATGTGAAATACGTGCGCAAAGTTCCTCTGCTGCACTCAAGAAACCATTCCGCCCGAGCCGTAGGCTCGGGCGTAAACGTTTCTTTCGGTGCAGCAAACTGTCACTTTGCGCACTAGTTGCACAAATAACTATATCCTCTTTGCTCGTACATTATTATTTTCTTTTTGAATCCAATGCTCTTCAAATTTGATGATTAGATCAATAAGCTTCTTGTACAAATGGATGAATAAATACTTTTATTCCACTCCGTTGAATTCCTCCCAATATCTTGCTTAAACTATACAGTAGGACTCTTTTGAAGATGATTAACATGTAACAAGGGTGATGAGAGGTGAGATTATGTCTTTTCAATGAATATATTATCATATAATTCCAGATTGTCCTCTCAAGATACCACTGTTCAATTCAATGTTCTAAACCGTCTCCGATTATTTTACTCTCAATCTTACCTATTATGTCAATATTTTCCAATTGTTTTGCTAATTATTCTCAGCAAACTGTGCAAATAGCCTAATGCTATGTCGTTGACAAGACTGATATAATACAAATTTCATGAAGACTACACGTAATAACTGGATCTAGGGTCAACCAGTTTTCAATTATAACTGATTATTTCCAACTGAATTTATATATTTCATTATGTTCTTGAAGTTGTACAGTGAATTTCATTGAAGTTTGTTCCTGAGTAGCAAAACTGCAGTGATACAAAATCATCAGAGAAAAGGATAACAACGATGAGCCACAGGAAATATAATGTATAACATTTTAGAATCCTTTTCTTATCTTTTTTTAGTTGGACAAAGATTTTTCACAGATTTTAATTACTGCAATTATCCATCCGTCAATCGATCTCCTCTTTGGTTGTTAAAACAGAACTATGAATATTAGAAGTTCAATCTATGAAAAATCAGGTAAAAATCTCGGCCTCATTGAATATCCTCCAATATGTGTTTCATAGGTTTTCACTCTGAAATGGTTGAGAATATTCTTGTATATTCCAATTTTAGTGAAATTATTCCCAAGCTTGTAGGCTTTTAAGGCTTTTTCTTGCTTCAAACTCTTTGAAAATGTATAACTTGTAAAGTCGATAACGTGAAGAATAATTTCAGTGGGATCTATTAATCTCACATTGTATCCATAATCTATTCCACACATTATGCGAGTGAAACTGAATTCATCAAGTGTGTTAGAATGATACCTTGAGCGGTTTGTTAATATGTGCACACTACACCCATGGCAGTTTTCTCAAAAGATAACTCAGTAGTCTCAAAGCAACTGTGATGAAATGAATTATCAAAGAGATCCGGTGCCCTTAGAGTTAGTTGAGCTAGAAGTTTGCCAGGACCTCACAAACGCGCCGGCAAGTTTGCAGCTTCCGTTCCAGAATGTCAAGACCACATATATGAAACGAAGCTATTATAAATACAATAGGCAGTTCTGCTTGAGAGTAGAGTAAGAAGCAAGTACTGCAAGGTTTTGACTTGTTAGTTTTATGTTGTTGTGTGCCAAGTTTGTGAATAGGAACAATACTGCGAAACGGTCTCTAATAGGGCTCTTGACTTTCAGAATCCGGGCCAGTAATGCAATCTGCAAAACTCCACTAACAACTTGTTCGATGTTGTTACTGTGTTTGAACTCTTCTTACTCCGAAAGCCCTTGTTTGCCAGCGGATTTCGTTGTGAATGATGGCAAAAGTGTTTTTGTAAACCATTGCTTCAAAGGTGATAGCAAATTAGCTTCGCACCGATTTACTCTTTATCGGTCATCAAATCAAATCAAAAAGTTCTTTATTCATAATTGCATTTATTTATACAAAATAAATGATGTCAAGATGAGAATAAAATGATAATCGCATAACATTTCATCACATGCTAATGAGTTCAACCTTGAAGTTAATATCGGAAAAGCATGCTTTATTCTGAAAAGTTTCGACAATATTTCTGTTATCCTATCGAAACTTCTATAAATGTTCAAAAAGTTTTCTTACACGGGGAATATGTATTCAGATTTTGATAGTACAGTGCCAATTTTGTAGTTTATCACTTTCTCTTGTTCCTGATTTTGTATCCAATTGTTAGCTTTCCCAATTAAGTACAACATATGATGGATACAGTAGTTTTATAGCAAATTCCTAACAGCATATCAAAAGTCAACACTAATCTACATACACACATACATGCACTTGAGAAGAATACGTGTGAGTGATCCAATTTAGTGTAACATATCATTGCTTCGTAGATGGTCTCATCTTTTGAGTAACATATCATATCTTCTTACTGTTCGACTACGTATTCACCGTTGAAACAACCAATTTTCTCTCCTGAAAGCGCTCAAAACATCGTAACGCTACTTTCTACTTTGGAGATCTTTAATGATATTAATGAGTTCCGTTTGAATGAATTTAAATTTGAACAATATCAGCGAAAAATTAATCCAACTACAATATTATAATGGTGAAATCATGAATCCAAATTCCATTAAGCTCCACTTTGTGAAATCACTCAACAATATTCAATAATGCTGACGTTTGCAGAAATGCACAAAATGCAAGTGCGAGCATTATTGCTCTTGAACGCGACGTGTGACTGGCTGATCTTAACTGCAGTCATGTGACCTATTAATTAGAATTTGATTGTGTACCTCTGCGTGGAGATAAGACAACGCTGGCTGCGACTTGTATACTCCGTCAGCCGGCTATAACCGATGCATATGTACTCTCCATATATGCACATGAGCACACATATGTAGTATATGTGTAGCAATAGGCCGAGCAGAAAGCCGGTGGAATGGCTGACATCCAACAATGCGCACTATCACTGGCGTCCCCTGAGATTCTATTACATGGCCAGTGAGCCACCAGTTAACATTTTATGAGTCCACATCCACACTGGCTGCTCCTCAGGAATTAACCATTGTGATAAGATGTGGCACTGACCAGAATTGCGCCACTGAAGAGACCTCTGTTCATTACAGATCATTGCAATGATGTTGGGGAGCATTCCTTCCGTGTAAAATAAAGTTGTTGAATTCATGATATGCAATTCTCGGGAGAGAATTACCGCTAATATCATATTATGCATTTGTCAGATAGATGAGTGATGAAATCAGATAAAATGTAGTGGGAGACATTTCCTGCTTAGTCTTCTATAATTATATTAGAATATAAGTGATGAATATAAAAGCCATTTGTAAGCAATAATGTGAAACATATCAAAGATACGGAAGAGTGAAATGAGACGGAATCATTATTTGTTGATAGTATTACTGCTACTGAGTACTGATATGTAACATGAATTTTGAAGTTTAAGCAATGTGGATGATGATTTTTGGAAAAAGATTGATATTAGTTTAATATCTCAGATTATGTCAGCATAATCGGTGAAGATTTGATAATCATCATTATTGCTTTCAATAATAACTGTCTTACTTCACAAAGTAGCCCTATGATGAAAAAGTGAATATCCATATTTGTAATTGGATTTTTACAATAAATTAACATTTCAAAATAGGGTTTATTCTGTTATTTCCGAGTTTGTACATGAATTTTAATTCACATTTTGATTATGTCAATGCGATAGGATTGAACTGCAACAAGCACTTCTTGAGGAATTGAGATTTCATATATCTGCATGGAATAATGCTCATTTTTTAATTCTGTGACCGATCCATGTTGAGGAGAGGAAAATAATTTATCATTCGACGAAGTAAAGAGAAGTGATGAAACTCCTAGTTGTGAAAAATTTGATTAGATTCCAATATCCTTCATTCTATTACTTGGTCAAATCAATTCAATGAGGAGATTTTCAAATCATTTGAAGAGAAGAATATTTTTCAGAATAAATTTAATTCCAGAATTTGATAAAATCATTTTTCATTGGATAGAAATATCGAATATTGTTAATCCACTTATGAGTAAAATCGAGACGATACTGGTTACAAGATATTGATAATGGTGTAGCAACCGAAAACGGTGTCTCAATTTTCAATCAATATGTGGTTTGATCATATTATAAGAAGTTTGTAGTATTCCTATTCAGTACGTATAATTACACCAATATAGCTTTCACAAATTTCTAGAGAATCGAATTTTTTCAATAAGTTTGATCAATTAAAAAGATTCAGGAAAAAGATTATCTAAATCAATCCATCATTTTGAAAGGTTTCCATTTCATAATCGATTATTATTCATTCCACACCCCATTGTTGTAATGAAACCAAAAAATCCTACAGTTTATGAAAGTATTTTTCCACTGCTCAGAATAAAATGAACAAGCACGATTCTTTCTCACGACCTCACAAACAAGTCCGACCCGCATCGCGAATCAATCTTCCAAAAAAATGCGGCATACTCGGTATTGGTCCAATGATGCATGAAACACTAGACACGAAGCCGTATTTCTTCCTTTCGACAGACGAAGACGTTTCCTTTTCTATCGGTGTAAATTGCCGTTTTTGATCAGGGCACTCCACATGAATACTGAAGGGCGTGTTTGTGTTTGTTATGATTGTTATGTGTGTTTGTTTCAGCGGCAACAACGGCCAGTGCAAGTGGAGAGAATCGAACCGATCATATAAATTACAGCTGGAATCTGCTGGTGATATTCTGCTTAGCGCTGGACATGATAATCTCGCGCCAGAGCAGTAGCCTCCGCCTCCTCACGCCAGTCTACGTGAGGTAGCAGACCACAGACTACGCCGCTTGAATTCTTAACAAAACAACATCAATTTCTTCCCCAGCTGACGTGAGGATTCATAAGGCATCCTCGAGAAAGTGAGCGCAGATTCATTACGAGTCCTCGTAAGAGAGTGAACGAGGTAGCATCTTGAATCCCTGAAAAAGTGAGTGTGAACTCTTGTTTCCGACTGACTGTGTCTGATCAAAATACATTATTTCTAAATTTATTGTGCGCGTGAATGTGATGATGATGATAATGATGATTATTATATTATCAAACGATTGTGATCCACGTTATAGTGTGTAAGTTTATTGATCATGTAAAACTATGAATAGCTTAACGAAAGTTGTGTAATCTAGTCACTGTAATAAAAACATGAATCTTGTTTTAATGAAACTCTCCTATTTATGGATTTTCTCTCTCCTCTATCCCCGAAATGTATTTTTATGGTTTCTCGAACATTATTATAGGAATATTGGGAATGTCCTCTGGATTTTGTTCACTGAGATGATCATTCACATTCATTGAAATCCAAGATAAAATGATATTCGACATATTTGAGACAACAATAATTGGATGAGTTTCATCGTTCAACCTCTTTTTTCTCCATGAAATTAAGAAAATTCATCTTCATTGTTTTTTTTTTAATTCTGATCTGTTCAGGTTCTTCATGAGTAACTCCATTTTCCCCTTCCGAATACTCCAAGTAGAATAGGGAGAAAATAATCTGTGCTACCAATACCCGATATATTTTAAGAATAGTAATCGGTGTTTGGCATTTTAAAGTGATTGAAGTTTGTTACAGTATTCCATTATCAGTCATAGTGTAACATCTTATGTAGGATCGAGCAATTCAGGCCCGGTTGCACAAAAGCCGGTCAAATTTTAATCATGGTCAATTTCACGAGAACCTATCAGAGAAGCCGTCTTTCCAGAAAAGCCTTCTCTGATTGCTTCTCTGATTGAAGAGACGGTTCTCGTGAAATTACTCAAATTGAAATTTAACCGACTCTTGTGCAACCGGCATTCAGTCGCTTAATTGATTTTTTTTTCAAGCAAATAAATTACTGTACTTGGAAAATGACAATATTCTCCTCTACAGAGTAACAATAAGCAGAGGAATCCAGTTGATTCTTGAAATAGTTGAGAATCCCTCCAGGTTTCGTTAGAAGACCATTCGCTGTAATTTGATGTTATGCAGTAATGTGATATAATTTCAGTAATGGGACATTATGGGTATCTACAAGTCCATTATGATAACAACACAAAGTGTACATAAACCTCTATCTGGTGGATCACACATGCTTGCTTGAGTATATTTGTTACAATGACTGTAAACCTATTAAGATAATGCAATAACTTGAAGTTGGATATGTACAGTTCTGAATGGACAGGGATGACGTGTTGAACTGAAGGTAAGCTGATCATATTCTCACAGCAAATACAATAAACAGATTGCAGTTGGGAAATGTCCTTAATTAATATTCAGTTCAGAGTCGGAGCATATTCTTAGCTGTTGATATCCGTAGCGGTCGATATAGAGAAGGGCACTACGGTGACCTAACAACGTGAGATACGAGATTTCCTCATCTCGGTTCACCATCTCCCCCTACCAATTGAGTTCCATTATTGGATAGTGGCATCTATATATTTGTATCAGCCATCACACAGTTGTGGCCACAACAACGCTGGCAATGTCACTGCCGAGAATGTCATTGGTTCACAATCTCCATCTAAATTGGTTTCCACTTGTGAGGGTTTCACTATTGATGCCACTACCAGCACAATGTATGATCCAATCTATATTGAATAAATCTTACATGATTTTGCACTCATGCTTGACAGTTCTCTCTCAAAATTGACGTATTCTATCTTGAAAATTACTTCTTCAATAAACAGCCCTTGAGTGAATTGAATGTTGAGATCATAATATTCTCCCGGTTATACGAGTACATTGCATTTTCATAATTATTTTTAATAATATAATATATGCTCATATTTTTCAACTTTATTAATTCAGAAGTATTTTCTCTTGAACGAATTGAGTAGGTGAACGAGTAATATCAGGTGTGTCAACTGGAACCATAGAGAAAAGATAGCTCAACTTAGCTGTTGTCCCTTGCTTGCAATAATAAATACTTCGTGGATGAAGTTGTCTGTTAAAAATAAGTTGTGAATAGATGAGTGTGGAAGCTACAATCTTCGAATATTATGTTCAAATTTCATGTTCAATAACATAACATTGTATTGTATGCTACAAATTGTTCGCGTAAAATTGTAGCATACAATTCTATAACTATAAAATAATGAATGCTGACAGATAAGAATATCAAAGTTGTCTGTTCAGTTAGAGGTTAGCTATAAAATTGTCTGTCAGCAGATAGGCATAATAAGGTATGAGAGTGAAGCTCAGTATATGGAGGAGCTATATAGGCAACCCTCGACAATTGGAATCGCGCACAAACTACAATCACTGCACTACTACTAACTAGTACAGCCAAATAGTCACATACAACTTTCAATAGTGATTCAAAATTCGTTCATCTTTACCAAATACCAGGTAAATTACAGAAGAAAAATCAGTGAAGAATGTATGCTGTCATTTGAACTGTGGTCAGGATTGAAAAAATTATGATTTAAATTCAGGGATGGCTTGACTAATCACACAAACCCTGACAAATCACACACAATGATATGAGACAGTTTTGCATGTGAAAATAATACTTGAGAGTATTTATTTATAAATACCTTACTATTAAACGAGCAATTTCTGTTTAGATATTTATATTTGTTTAGATGTTTAAATATCTGAATGTGACCGGATCTCGGAAACAGCTCTAACGATTCTCACGAAATTCAGAACATAGTGGGTTCATAATATAAAAATTCAATATATTGCACTAGGTCTCATAAAAAATAGCACTAGCTCTCATTAAAATTTAACATGCTTTTGTGAGAGAATTTTTTGAATTCCTCTAGGAATAAATCTCAATCCACTGTGATTAGATAGAACCTTTCTGTATGAACTATAAATATATTATAATTTCTTCTCTCGTAATAAATTTTATATGCTTTTGTACTCCAGAGCGGAGCTCTGTGCACCAATATTAAATATATGAATATAATAAATAGAGACCCTTTTAAATGGGTGTGTTATACATAGAACAAAAAATGACTTTGGAATAATAAACAATAAACTTATTGCTTATCTCACTCTAACTAGCTCACTTTTTTCTCAGATTCCAGTACAAATCACGTTGTCCCAACTAAGATGTAAATTTCAATCCTGATTAATTTCACGTGAGCCAAATCTGAGAAGACCATTTCAATAAGATATCTTATCTCATTGGTTTTACTGGAATTATTCAGGATTAAAATTCAACCAGCTTTTGTACAACCGGCACTAAGTACCTGATTGATTACAAAAGTACAACAGCCAAGTCAAGAGTCATAATTTTGTCTCTGTCCCACACACATGCACTCGCTTTCACTTGTATCATCAACAGACGACGAAATTGTCAATTTTTTTCCAAAGATGAATAAATCCTTTCTATCCCAGTGTTGTTCCTGAACAACATGATTTTCTATGATGTCTATTGGATCAGTGATTGAATGAATCTGCCATCTACTGGCCTTGTTTGAAAGCTACATTAGTCTAGTTTAGTATTATACCACTAGAGAGCACTCAAATGCAGTCTGATTTCTGAAAAAGCAGCTGTCATATCCAATTGTACCAACACTTTAATGTGACAATTTTCTTCAGTTTTTATAATTTTTTATAAAATTCTAAAGAACTGAAAATAAGAATAAAAAGTATCCAAATAATTGTTTATTATTTCATGATGAAATATCAGTCATAGAAATAGAAACTTGAACAAAAATATCATTCATATTCAAAATTTCATGTCTGTTGTTTTAGAAAAACATTGGGCCGTTAGAGGAGTCACATGTGAGGAGACTTTGAGGTTATGTTATTGTGTTCCTCTCAGTTTTCAAACGCGTTCGTGGAGTTATTGTTTATTGAATTATTGTGGATGATTGTTTTTCGTTATAATGTACAAAATCTTGGATAATGAAGATTTAGACAAACTCATGAATTTTCCTGAAGATGAGTTGAATAGTTTTTTAGAAATCATAAGATACCGGACAGTAATATTATTGCTGATCCTCTACAAGAGAATATACAGGTAAGATTCTCTCCAATTTATTTTCAAAAGTCTGTTTTACCTGTGCAATCTTAATCATTACCTGAGTCAGCAGTCCTGTATTACAGAACTCATTGGTATGAAAGCAAATAGCCTAAATCTACGTTTACACTATATGTAGTTGTACAATATAGTACATTATACATTACATTATAGTAGTGTACACTATATGTAGCTGGGGAGCTATATGAAATTTGAGCTACATATAGCTCTGCTATAAGGAGATCTATGCAAATTTCATGTAGCAGAACTAGATGTAGCTCTGCTATAATTAACTTTGATGCCATTACTTGTAGCAGAGCTACATATAGTTTGGAATAAACCACTATTCACTGCTCAGTTATCCCAATCAGATGCCAAAGAAGAATGTAGTTCTTGCAGCAGCCGCTGCTTTCGGCGAAGCTACTGTGATGCTTTCAGCACAGAGAAGAGAGAGAAGATATTGGATAATTTTGTAAATTTTGGATAGCTCATTTTCTGCTAAATAGCTGAGAGAATAGGCTCAACTGCTATATAGCATATCTCCAAAGTCACTTTTTGAACTTGTAGCAGAGCTTTATAGCTGAGCTACATGTAGCTCTGCTACATAGTGTGACCTAGCTTCATAATTCCCTTTTTCTCCAGACACTGGAAGGAATATTGGGCACGAGCATGGGTATTTTGCAAAACAAGGATGTTGCAAGCTGTGTAAGACTGGGTACACCACGGTGTATTGCACAAAATGTGGAGTACGTCTTTGCTCAGTCCCAAACAGAATGTGCTTCAATGATTACCATAGATAAAATAAAAAAAAAACAATAGTCTACAAGGAACAACTTGTTCTACAAAAATAGTAAATATGATAAAGTAGTAAATTTATAATATGATGAACCCCAATTTTTAGTTTGTTTCATATTATGTAAGTATGTATCAGTTAGTTATAAACATAATAAATAAGTTAGTAACCAAAATATAGTTTTGAAAAGGTAGGAAATTTATGATATTTAGAACCTTATTTTCAGTTTGAATTTCACATTTTTATATTATGTAAATATGTATCAGTTATGGATATAATAAATAAGTTAGTCACCAAAATCTGGTTCTGTGTATCACATTTTTGAGAATTCATTTTACTACTCTTGAGAATTTAATTATATGACTTTCAATGTTATAATGTTGAAATCAAAAAAAAATTATTGATTAGGAATGATTCCATAATGAAATCATTCACCTTTCCTTGGATAAAGCATGATGAAAGTACCATTGATTTTTCTAATGCAAAACCAAAATTTCTTACTAAACGTATTTAGAATGACCCAAATGTCCCAATGTTGTTTTAAAACAACATACCCCTAGGGGCCCCTGGAGGGTGAGAAAAATTTGGGAAAAATTATTTTCTCATTTTCAAGAGTGTTTTGAAACATAAAAACACCAGAATAATTTTTTCATCTTGTTTTTTCATAAATTGGGATGGAACTGATGCTTCAGTGAGTTTTCCCAGGGATGACACCTAGTGCAATCGAATTTTTATATTATAAAACCTACTATGTTCTGAATTTTGTAAGAATCGTTAGAGCTATTTTCGAGATCCGGTCACAAACAGATATATGAACATCTAAACATATAAACATACAAACATCTAAACATAAAAACATATAAACAGAAATTGCTCGTTTAAAAGTATAGGAGATATATGAAGATAATAAATTGAGACCCTTTTAAATCATGTGTGTTATACAAGTACAAATGCCAGTACAAATCACGTTGTCCAAACTAAGATGCGTGCCATCACAAATGTATTTACGATAAAATGTATAGGTAATTCAATGAGAAAATATTTTATCCTTCATATTTTGTTCTATTTCCATGAGATAGGACTCCGATTGGGCATACTTTTCTCTTGAGAAATCTTTTTTCTCGAAGATAACTGGATAAATAGAATACCCTTCTATAGATGCATCCTTCTTTCAACATTATGCGTAGTGAACCAATATATTAATAAAACAAAATAAATCTTATAGCACCCTTTATTTAAAAAAAAATAAATAAATAAAATAGTTGAACAACTAGTTAAAAAAAAAATTTTTTTTTATTTTATAACCTGAAGATGGTGTAATATTAATAGTTGTTCAACTATTTTTTAAGTTTTTTTGAAAATAAAGGGTGCTATGAGATTCATTTTGTTTTTTTAAGTTGAGAGTATGTCAATAACATGTCAATAAGTGTTTTATGAACCAATATAATATGAATTAACAGAAACGATTCTCTATTCAAAGAGCTACGACATAAAATATTTTTATTCAGTTTTAAATATTCATAGCTCTAAGGTAGGATAGTAATTATTCACTAATGCATGGATATATTCTTATTCTATTTGGAGAAAGATATTTAATATGTTGACCTGAAAATAGAAGCATCACCAAATGATACAAGAGGTCTGGATCCGGTAAGTTGTCCGTTCAATCTTCTCCCACCGAAAAGATGGCTTTTGCTTTCTCCTTTGATTCTTGAATTATTTAGAAAGCAGAGCAGCAACTGTTTGTTGGAAGCTTTCTTTCTCTCTCTTTCATTCGAGCTGAGTATTTTTCGGGCGAATGTTTTCCGGTAGAAAAATATCGTTCATACAACCATGAACCTAAGCTCCTTTTTCCTCGAGCTTAGTATTTGATCCGACTGGCGTAAGATCTGTTGTTTCCTTAGGATACAAAACAGTCTGTGGATCTCGACCACACAAATTGACCCTGGCATGAGGAAGGATGTTATCAGTGCTAGTTATCATCGAACGTCACCTCGAGTCCACTTGCAGCAATAACAGGCTCGAGATCTTAGGTCAACGTCATATCAACATCAAAACCTTTGGTGTTCAAAATCTTTAGGTCAACGTCATATCAACATCAAAATCTTTGGTGTTCTTATTCAATGGCTAGCTCGGGATTCTCGGTTCCCTCACAGCCTCACCAGTCACTTTCGATGATGAGCAAGGAAACTTTCAAATTCATCTTAACTTGAAGGTTTCATAACGATATATTAAATTTATTCAATTTCGGATACTGTTGTTTGTGAGATGTTGTTATGTCCATCCATAATTTGAAATACTGGTATGTTTTCAGGAATATTACTAATTTATAGTAAAATTACTTACATGTTTGAACACCAATGGTGTTGAAACATCATCTTGAGTGTGAAAAGTAAGTGCTGTCACTATCACTTATTTCAGATGTTGACCTGTAAATATAAGCATCACTCATTCAAACATCATGCAGGTGCTTATCATTATTTTGTTTACAACCCTATTGTATATCCTAACCTACAATCTATAAGTTTTGAATTTTCACACTGAAGATGACAGCATTGGTGTTGAAACATGCATGATTTTTTGGAATAAATTTTTTTTTAGTGATATTCCTGACAACATCCCAGTGTTTGAAGATCCACTGAGTTCAAAAAAGTGGTTTTGGGGTATTATTGTGTGGTGTGTGTGTGTGGTGTGTGTGTGTGTGTGGTGTGTGTGTGTGTGTGTGTGGTGTGTGTGTGTGTGTGTGTGGTGTGTGTGTGAGTGTATGTATGTCTATGTACACGATATCTTATCTCCTAATTAACGGAATTACTTGGAATTTGGGAATCAAGGTCCTCACACTATAAGGATCGAAACGAACAATTTCGATCAAATGCTATTCAAGATGGCGGCGAAAATGGCGAGAATGATGTCAACAACCGGGTTTTCTGTGTTTTCTCAAAAATGGCTCCAACGATTTTCATCAGATTCATACCTAGAATAGTCATTGATAAGCTCCATCATCTGACACAAGTCCTTTATCTGTAAAAATTTCAGGAGCTCCACCCATCTATGCAAAGTTATTTTTCAGATTTTCAATTACCAGGCTTCAGATACAATCAAAACGTAAAATTTCATATGGAAAAGATTAAGCATGGAAATCTCCACAATTAATGTCCAGTAACATTTTCATCTAAAATTGAAAATAAGATCCAAATTTGAGAAAATGTGTTCATTCAAATCTAAACTCATATCAATGGTAGAGGCAACTGTTGATTATATCAAATTTCCTGACCACTAGGTATCATGTTAATCGAAAATACATAAGATAGCGTTCCTGAAATACATAATTTGAATGCATAGACTAGTAGGAGCGATGCGATAGACAGGCTATTACGCGCATTAATCATGGGGGAGGACCGCGCCGCAGCGTAACAGTGCTACTTATCCCCCTCCCACCGCCGCATCTATGATCGTAACCCTCAAACTATATATATCATTGGATTCAGCAAGAAACGGCCTACAACGTTTATTGGAGCCTTTTCCTCTAAGTCGGCTAATTACTTGGATATTCGAGAAATAACAAAAAGTCCATAATAAAAAAATACATTTTTCGAGATATTTTATTTTTTTACGGAAAAACTATGCGGTTTATCGCAAAAATGTATAGGACCACATTGAAAGCCAGTTATGTGTACATAATATTGAGAAAAAATTGAAAGCTGTACTATGGATAGTAACTGCAGGACAGGCGATTTTATAAACGCGCGTTTTTTTACAACTCACCCCCCTCCCACCCAAGCTGTCGACCACCCTGGACGTGACGACATCGAGTTTCATATACACTAAAGACCCCCTAACAATAATCCGAAGTCAAATTCTCTGCCTCTCTCATGTATGCTCAATGTAAGCCAGCGCCTGGACTATTTATAGTACGAAATAGTCTTAATATGCTAAGTCATTTTGACGTCACCAGGCATGCGCAGAAGGCCGAAATAGAAATAGTAGTCATGCGCACTGGTCGAAATATTCTTAGTATAATGACGTCATCAATGACGTCATTGCGCATGCGCTGTACAGTTCTACACTATTACAATAACAAGTTAATGCTCACGCACGCGAGTCCGCGTGATCAGTGTTACCAACAATGGAAACTCTAAACTATAATTTCCCTATGGATTCCTACAGCAAGATTTCTTTCCTAGCAATAGCTTGGCGCAACATCAGATCATTACTGTAGTAACTCAAAAAAGCTGTTTTGTGGGAAAACAGCTTTCATGTTTTTACTCTAGGGGAATTATCTATTAGAAGTGAACTATGAACAATCAATATTCATTTGATGAATTAATAGATTACTATGGCATTTCTTCCTACCTTACCATTCATCGAATCGATTTTTAAGGCTAAATAATTTTTTTTAAGGAAAATATCAACTTATTTCGAGTTGATACAGTAATGCATAGGAAGTTGAGTTCAATTTTTCTACTTGATATCATCTGGTGAAATTTAAACAATATAACATTTTTATTTGGATATTGATTAATTAGTTTATTGATCATATTAGCAATTATTAGTTTTATATTTCATTTCAAATTAAGGGTCATGTTGAGGGTCTCAACCAACTTATTTTTTAATTCCTTACACTAACCTTTCAAATCAATGTGAAGCGACTGTATTCAAATTCACACCATTCTTCTACAACGGATGATTATTATTTTCAAGGGTGCCCAGGAATGCATATTACATGGAGGGAGAGAGTTTCTTAATTCAGTGGGGGGAGGGTGTGTTCACCCGTGTTATCATAACAATAATTTCAATCTTTTAATTTGTTCCTTTCAATAGATTCAATGCTTCACATTGAGTTGTGATCGATAGATAGATACTATAGATAGATACTTTTGAGGTTGAGTGGTAGAGAGGACTTTAAAGTCCTAACTCCGCCTAATAAAGAATTTTTCCATTTCATTTATATCAATAGATACTATAGATATTATAGACTAACATGATAGAACATAATTTCGACTTAGATTACATCATCATCAATGTCCTTTTAAATGATATTCTATTGATTTGGAATGTTTACTTAAAATGGAGAGGAAGAAGACTTTCAATGATATAAAATGAAACACATGTTGCAATCTATTATTATGACAATAATCCAAGGTTATGCTCCACGAAGTTCCATGATGATTTTGCAAGTAAATATTCGCAATTGCATTTCTTTTGTTATTCCAAACTCTCCAATCACTCTTCAGTTAATTATTAATTAAAATATAATTGTATGAGAGATTTTGAATATTAACATTATTAATTAGAGCTTACACATAATATTAAAATTCATATTCATAATCATATTATGATGACTGCTACAATAGATAAAAATATCAATATTTCGATATATTTGTCTTTTCAAGTTTTCTTCAATTTTTGAATGAGAAAGTAAGACTTTTAAAGATACAGAGAAATTTTAAGACTTTCAAGATACAGAGTATTGAATACAGACTTTTGAATACCGATTTCCATTCAAGATGATTCACTGAAGTTTATACTTTTGACTAAACTTTTACTTGAAATCGTTTTGGATAGGCCTATGAGATACTTAGGTTTCACTCCAATTGGAATTTCGTGGGTACTAATTCCCCTCCCCCGTCTATGCGTTCTTGAAATTCTTGGGTTCTCTCTAAATCAATAAAATTCTTGTGTGGGGGTCCCAAAAAAGCTAGTGATGTAGTATGACTGACAAAAATTTGTATAGATGGGGGGGAGTGTGTGTAGAAAGCTAATTTTTTTTCTGAATCAATGGGGTGGAGGGTTAGGGGTCAACCGAGTAAAGCAAGTTTGATAATGATCTTGATGTGTTGTGAAAATCATCACTTCAATACTTCAGTATCTTATCATTTAGAACACTTTATAAAACTTCAATAGCCTACACTTGATAATACTCGATAATACTTTAATACTTAGCAATACACAAAATTATGGTGGAGAGGCTACTGATCCATGACAGACGGCAATCATAAGTGTGGTGATTTAAATTTCGACAATGTATAGGATGTATTGGGCCATCTATACATGGTCGAAGACTCAAGATAATGCACTATAGCTCTCTAGAATCGACATCCACAAGAATAGCATTCAAAATTTAAAACTACCATAAACTAGAACTTCGCTTTGCTCTTTGAATAGGAAATAGAATTAGTGTTGAGAAGCCAATCTAATAAATGAATCCTATATGATAAGAAGCCAATTAATTGTGATAGTGTGAAATTGAGTGGGTATAATTGCAGTTGTTTTTTGTGTATCAGGTCTAAACCTGAGGTTAAATTCTTAAAGTATTTTTCATTGAAGTTCCTGGCTCATAGTTATTAGTTGCTAAAATAGGTGTCGATTAAATATTGCTGAGAATCTGTGCATTTGGATGAACGAATCCACTGAAAGCTCCCAACTAATCACAGATTCAAATAGATGTTTGATAGTAGTATGTCAGTCAATTTTACAGGAGAGGAGAAACTCTCTGCCGTTTACATTGGTGCACAACGGTGAGATAGACTGCAAGAGTGTCTTTCGAACCTCATGTCTGAAAAGTAAGATAAGAAAGAAGTAAGGATAAGAAGTAAGAACTTTGGTTAGTTCTTAGTTCTTGAAGACCTAAACTTTATTTTAGTTCTTTGTAATTAATATTCCACGTAATTGAAGATTAACTAAGTCATGGTATGAAGAAATTCTCGGCGACATAATTTGGTATCTGGTGTGAGGTGAAGAGGTTTATAGAACACCTCCACCGGTTACAGATTGATATCTGGTGTGAGGTAAATTGGTTTATAAATACCTCCACCGGTTCATTACAAAAGACCATTCTAGTATTCAATGTATTGATATCACTGCGACTTTGATGTTGCCTCTTCTTACAAATAAATACTACCCTCTCAATGGAACAGTTGAAGAAAATGTTTGCAAATTGGCTAGGGAAACAATAGTCCCATCTGTCTACTCTCAGAATTCGAAGAAACTATACTATAGTGTGAGGGTCAGCTATTGTTGTAGATATTCTTATTGTCATGAATATTCGACACTTTCCTTCGAAACCTTCCAGATTGTGGACTGGACAGACAATAAGCTCTTGTGAGAAAAGCATATGTTCCTCCCGAAAAGAGTTTCAGCTGAAAAGGTTTTGTTATGGAATACGTTTGAACCTCCGATAACATCACCCTATGTTTTTGGCGACCCATTTCCCTCTTAGCAGGTCACTTTCGACTCATTTATGTAATTCGAACAAGAATGCAGCTTTCAAAGCCAACAGCAATACACACATGGATACAAGGAGCTTCTTTCCTTTTCAAAGAAGTTGAGTGAATATTTCAAGATGATAATACAATATTGTCCATTTATGATTTGCTAATAATAAGGATGGAGAAGAGATTTACAATCATATTAATTTCTCTTATAATAATATTCATTCGCAAAGTTGAAATAGATCTTTTCTGTTAAATCTATGATAAAAAATGTAAATTATCTCGATTTCCGAGTTTCAAAAATGGCCATGAATAACTTTTTGTGGAATCTATCGATTGAACTCAACAGTTATGTAATCAGGGTGATTCCCCCTGCCTAGAACTGGGGTTCTCACCTCTCAAATATTCAAATTCAGTATTATTTTGGTGAAAACGTGAATTATCTCGATTGACGAGTTTAAACAAGCCATAAATACTTCCGTATTCAATTTTTCCCATTAGAACTTAATGGTTCTGAATCTACGATGACCTCCTCTTCATGGAACTTTCATAATCGATTATCTATAAGCATATTTTTGTGCTCATCTGACCAAAATACACTTATCTTGTGAAGCTTGGAAGAGCATTATTTTTTTGAATCCTGTTATTCTGAATATTTTCATGGAACTAATGTCATAACTCATCAGGAACTGTAGAACTATTGATTCTACATCCAGAACAGTCAATTTTCGATGTACTTCTGGAAAATGCTCTTCCAACTTTCAACTGGCCTTGATGATTAATAGTAAAATCAACCCTGGCTTATCTTCGACCTCTATTATTCGAAGTTTTGCATAAACTCTCAATAATTCGTATATTCTATATTTAATTCATACATCAAGAATCAAGGGAGAGAAAGGTAATGATCACAGTGTGGGCTAATGGCTAATTAACTAATTGAGTTGATTGAATATTTTTTTAATCAGCTTATAATTCTGAAATTCTCCATCTGCCATTTTAAAAATATGTCATTAGATATCTCATCTCCCAATTAACGGAATAGCTTGAAACTTGGAACTTAAGTTCCTTACGCTATAATGATCCGACACGAACAATTTCGATCAAATGCAATACAAGATGGCGGCTAAAATGGCGAAAATGTTGTCAAAAACAGGGTTTTTCGCGATTTTTTCAAAAACGGCTCAAACGATTCTGATCAAATTGATACCTAATATATTCATTGATAAGCTCTATCAACTGCCACAAGTCCCATATCTGTAAAAATTTCAGGAGCTCCGCCCCATCTATGCAAAGTTCGATTTAGATTCCCAATTATCAGGCTTCAGATACAATTTAAACAAAACATTTCTAGCGGAAAGATTGAGCATGAAGAACTGCACAATTAATGTTCAGTAAGATTTTCACCTAAAATTGAAAATAAGCTTGGAATTCGAGAATATGTTATTATTCAATTGCAAACTGTTGATTCTTTAAAAACATTCACTATAAAGAGATAGCAGACTTCGTGTGTCTCCAGCGTTATTGTCCTGTCACCAGCTGGCTCAGATCTTGGAATAGTAGACTTGAGATGCGCGTAAACACTAGCGTCAGTTGATCAATTTTCATAACGGCAAGGAAAGTTATATGAGTGCGCCACACCAGATTTTTTAAAACTTTTAATAGCTTGGCTGGTGTCTTTCCAAGAATTGGTTTTTTCTTGATGCAACACTGTATAAATATGTTTATAAAGAAGCAGATACATAATAATATATAGATTCAGCATTATATACATATACATTTTTTATCTTTTCGATAATTAGAATCGTGAATACCACATGTGAGAGATAGAAAGTTGAGTAGTAATGGTTTTTAAAACATTCATATAAAAAATAATAATGATAGCCTACATTTTTTTAATATTCCAGATAAATTGTAGACTATTGGTTGTATATTTTTGTCCACATTGGTTCGCAGACGTTACGGAGTGCAAGAGATTTTTAATTAATTCTGAACTCGAAAATCAATGGATTTTATTTTGTATAATTTAAAATCAAGTTATAACCATTTATGTAATTTTTTTAGTAATGATGATTATTTTATTTTTTCTGTAAGTTTACCACGAATACTGGTTAGAGTAATCAACTTAGCTCCTATTTTTAAACTGTAATTTGCTATGCTTTTGTGAAAAGGAATCTATAAATTTCATTTAATTTTTTCATTTTAAACGTAATTTATTTCACGAGAACCTATCAGAGAAGCCTTCTTTTATAAAAGGCCTTCTCTGATTGGTTCTCGTAAAGTTAATCACGGTTAAAATTTAATCGGCTTCTGTGCAACAAGGTCTAGCTTTTCAAATTCATCTGATTTTGAAGCTTTTCTTCAATTAGATTGATAATTAAGTTATAACTGTGTTATAACTCTCAATATAATGTCATAACTCTCATAACACTGTTAAAACATAATAATCACTTGATATGTATTGAGCAATGCCTTTGGGTTTATTAGTGAAATTGATTTGGAGCTTTTATTTGCAAAAATTAATATACTTCATAGGTAGCGAATAGCAAGATGGACCCTGTTGTCATTATATTTTCAAATGGCTACAAGGGACCATTCCGTTATGCACTACCATTCTGGGTAAAAGAGGATCTTTGAGCAATAAACGTTCCCTTTTAGGTTATCTTACTGTTGGTTATGGATACTCGGCATTCTGTGCGACGTCATAGTTCCTAAGAATATTCTGGTGACGTCATAGTGACTAAGAATATCACTGCATGTGTATGCGTGAAGTGTAAGACTATTTCGTACTAAGAATATTTCGGTACAACGGCAAGGAAAGTTGTGTGAGTGCACCAGATTTTCTTTGTTCAGAATTAGCATTTGCTTGTTTGGTCTAGCTCGAGCCTCAAACAAACCTGATTACTAATGTGAAACAAGCCTATGTGAATATCGTCAATCACTTTTCCAAGAAAGTTACTCACTGAGAGTTTTCACATCGTGTTTATTCACTATAGACAAGTACAGCAACATCACTTACTGTAGAACTATGATATTGAAGAGCAGCAAATAATTTGATAGGGATGGGATATAATTGGTTCTCTTCTGGATAAAAACCTGCTAGAATAGTCCAAACTATGAGATGTGACGCGAGCTTTTATTTAATGATAATACCAAAAAGCTGTAGGTAGAACTCTATAATTGCGTATTGCTTAACAGCAAATCTCCTGTTATTACATTGGTTGGATGAAACACGTAAATTATTTCATATTATTGGAGTTGGAGGAAATTTCCACTATTTCAACGCAGGCTTTCTTCTACAATGAAGTGTTCTGTGAATTGGAACTTTAGTGCGTTGAGATTGAATTGAATTGTCGCGTTGGTAAATTAACACTCGCATGACTTTACGATATTTTCCAAAGTTTTTCAACTCTGAGTATATTTTTAATGATAATTATCCACTTGAGTTCTCAAGAGCTCCCCTCAAATTTATTAATTTGATATATCACTTATCATTATCTACTCAGTTGATGATTTTACATTGAAAATAATTTATCAACTTTATGAGCAGAGATTTGGTCATTTATCTTCCAATAATCCAGAGAAATGCTCTTGTCTTCGAACAATATCCTTGTAACTTGTGAATATTAAAATTCTGAGTATAAGTTGGCCACAAGAAATAGTTTGAAATGTTATTTCTGATGATCAAAGTTCACATATCTATCCAGATAGTATGCAGAAGAATTTATATAATAATTATAGTTTCCAGATTAATGGCTGGACATTTCAATGTTTTTGATTATCATGCTCAGGTAATGATGATATTAATAACGTTGTGTATCTCAATTACAATAGCTAAAACGTCCTACAAGACTACATGCCTGAAGAGCGAAAATTCAGATTTTCATTTTGCAAGCCCTCGAGGAAGTTTTATGTTTGGTAGGCTGAAGTGAACCACGATGTTTATATTCCCATGTGCCTCCGCTTTGCTTTGCCCTGATCCCTCCACTCACAATTCCTTCACACTATTTCCAACTCTCTTTTGTTTTTCCTACATATCTCGTATTTTTTTCCTTAATCTTTCACTTTTCTCCCTCACAATTCTCCTTTCCATCTCTCCCAAACCCTCTCTCTCGGTCAGAAGAGGTCTCCCAATCTCTTTCTGTTCTTTACAAGTGTCCTCTTCCTCACCTTATCACACACCACTCACTCTCTCTCTTACACGCTCTCTGTTGCTCGGCAGAGCCGAAGTGTTGACTCTAGTGAGTACTCAAACAACAGAGCGGTGAGCACATGCAAACAGGAGCGGCTCGTGTAAACAGGCGCTTGCCGCGTTGTTTTTGCGCCGGTCAGATCTGCCTGAATTATAGAGTACACGCTACATTAGGCTCGAGATTGGAAAAACATTCGTCCTTGCCGGCAAAGTCGAAAGGTGCCTTCAGGGATGCAGGAAGCAGCTTGCGCCTTACATTGTCCACCCTGATTCCATACAACGCTTTTCGCAAAAACTGATTGAACGCTATTCAATGGCGCACAAAACAATCCAAGCTTTGTTTCTTTCATTGGAAGAATCGCTCCATGCGAATCAAGCGTATCCATTTCCGATATTAGGAGTCATGACATTGTTCTGCCTTACACTAACCTATTCTCTGTTGAATGTAAATCAAGAACTTGCGTTGGTTTGTCCTTTTTTTTTCTTTTATACAGAGAATTTTCCATGTGAATTCAATAGCACTAGAAACACTCATGGATGGATGAATTAATTCTTATGGATGAATAACAATCTAGGAGATAATTTGTTGAGACTATTAGGAAGTAATGATTATTTGTAAGGTTGAGAATTAACAGAGAGCAAACGAATTTAAATTTCACTATTGTTATTCAATCAAATGTTTGTTGAATGATAGTAGTTTACAGCATCGCAGCTAAGACATGTTGAAACTTAAGCTGCTACTATATCTGTTGCGCTGCTAACACCAGTTTTGACAATGAATGTATGATGAATGTAGTTTACAGCCATATGAAGTTGTAATCGTTTCATAATATTTCGAAAGCTCTCTATTACAGTAGGTAGCTATTGAGAAGATAGCAGAATGAAGTAATCAGGAAATTATATCTTTTCTCTATTACAATACTTCCATATAATAATACGCTTTTAATAACAGCTTCCTTACCAGTAATTCAAGAGTTATCAAGATGCATAGATTGTTGATGTTTGTTGCATGAAAGTTATTCACATTTCTATTTGATTCAAGATTTTTCTGCTTGTAGCCTACTTTGGAGTAGAACTCGGCTTCCAGATTCAATTATCTCTGGATTCTCAGGCTAACTCTTTATAATTAACGTCAGTAATATTAGAAACTGGAAATTTGAAAACATTCAATGGCACCAATCATAAATAATTATGATTGTGGGATACTTTCAATAACAAGGATGTATCAACAACATTATCATCGACTGGGGTAATGACATTGGCCATCAGAATCCAGTATCAATATTGACGAAACAGGCAGCTGCAGTGTTATCGTTGTAAGGGGCTGGTTTTGTGAGCGGTGGGGGGTGTTGAGGAGAGGTAATGCACACAGAACTGTCCGTCGCTGACTGAATAGTAGCGCGGCGCTCTGTCAACAGCAATGCACCACAGACAACTGTTATTATCAGAGGCGTGTTTCTATTAATGTGGTACATGGCCGCCTCAGAGCTTAGAGGGCGCGCAGCCCTTTTGATGTGGGTCACTACCCCGAAAGATATGTCAATATTGTCAGGCAATATCTCATCGTCTTGCCGCTGCCAACCTAAGAAGCATGACTCTGATTTACACTGGAGAACAATATCCGCTCACAATAGTTGTGCAACTATGCATTGATGAGACGTCAGAGATTTGCGTAAGTCAACAATGCTTCGATTGTAATAGACTGCGACGGAGAAGCTATGCTTTTGATAGGAAGTGTTTGAATGATACCGTAGTTGAGTATGACTGAATTCGAAATTGCCCGAATATAATAGAATGTGTATCATCAATAAACAGCACTATCGATAATAAGACTAGATGAACGTTTTAAATTCGGTGTGTTCTTTTTATTATGAGTGAGCTTAGTCCTTTACAAATGAGTTTGATGAAGGAACAGATGAATCTGGGAGGAAAGAGAAGTTGTCTGGATTAAATTCATGAATGACATCATTGTGATAGTGACACAATCCTTTGGTGCCAAAATTTGGAAACTCTAAGCACATGAAAATCGTCGAATAGCCTGAGAAAATAGAATAAATTCTCGGAATTGGGATATATTATGCGTTATATTGACCAATATCATTACAAACAGACAAAAGTCATCCAATCAAACGAACATTCTATCAATCTCTATATAAACTAGCATTATAACCCGTGCTTTGTACTGGGAAAATTTGTTGTTGTAAAATGCAATCCCCAGCAAACAAGGAAAAATAGATTATCATTTGGTCCAAAACTAAGTGGATAATCGTCATAAAATTTTTATATATCTTGAACCCGCACCTTTGATTCATCAACCGCGCCCGCTACCAACTAAGCTACGGAGTCACTTGGTGGAAGCCGTGTTTCGTTGGACTTTCTTAGTTACGTGAGCTTTAAATCAGCAATTGAATGAATTTGCTTTGATTATTGAAAAATAAGGATAGATAATGACAATGAATTGAAAATAAGCTGATGTCCATCCTGAATGAATTCAGAATTTCCATGCGAAAGTTCTCTCCTTTCAATGGGGAAAAATTAATCAATTGGCAGGAGAGAAGTCGAATGATTCTGGATGAGGAGTATGAGAAGATTTATGAATTCAGAATCATGATTCCATTAATACATCAGGGGAGTGTTTTTGCCAATAGTTGTAACTGCCTCTTTCCGATTCCATGCTTATTTTTTGAGTTCTTCAGAGTAAGGCTCTCACGAAACCCACAGGTGTTTCATTATAAAGTTTGTACAACCTCTTCAAGATCAATCCATCCAACAAGTTATCACATCCTCAACAGGAACAACATGAAACAAAATAATATTAACATTGATTTTGTTGAATTATTCTTCAATGTTCAATAATTCACAGCCCATATGTTTGCCTATAAGCCCTCTCGAAATTGAATGGAGCGCGGATGGAGACATCCATCAATAGAGGGGTGCGAACGTGTCGTCGAAAGTTGTACAGTAGCTGCTATTTGGTGGAGCGGGAAGTCCTGATCGGGTGTCCGAGCAATTAATTAGTGCGAGCAGAAGATAACTGAGACTCATTGGCTGGGGTCGTGGGCAATTTTCCGAGGTTTATGTGATGAGAGCAACGCTTATGCAGATCAAGCAGTGTCAGCTTTATTGATTGCCATGTCTTTTGTGAGGATGTGTGTATATTATTCATGTATGTGGATGTACGTTGGATGCAGACCGATTGGATCTAGTGTTACGTGTGAGTTGCTGCATTCGAAAGTATCCATTATTCCATTTACAATTCAGGCACTTGCTAAAGATTCCTCATTAGCATCTTCGCCAATTGGCAACAAACGTGATGTGCTACTGCACAGTTTTGATCCTCAGCAAATTTAAATCTATCAAACTTGTCCAAACTGAATGCGCGACTGACTATATTCTGAACATAGATGTTACATGTCTGGTTCGAGATACATTTTCTGACTCACATTGTTTTGACATCTGTGCTTTGAGTTGTTTGGGTGTAACAAAATGTTCAATGCCCGGAGAGCTCTTTCGCCTACCTCCATCTATTCTGTTCACTTTCCAATATTTTCCTTATCCAGAACTTAACTTTCTTGAATGTATCTTCTATAACTTGAGAATATTCCTTCCTATCTCAATGTATAATCCCTGAGGCTAGTTTCACAAAATTCTTGGTTCCATTCGGTCCAGTTCGTTTTCAGTCGATTCCGAGAAGTGTGGAACGGTAATAGAAACCGCACAGCATCGATCACCCCTAGGAAAGAATAAGTTCTATCAGGTTTGATTTTTTGTCACGGAACAGCAAACAAATTATGTCTTCCTCACGAGCTCTGTCCAGTTTCTTTTTCAACCTGAAGGCATGATGATCACTTTTAAGATCTCCATGTCAAAGTCATAACAATTATGTTAAGGCAATGGCCCTAAAATTCGTAAATCTCTGTGGTGTGTTGGCCTGTTGTCTTCAGAACGCATCAAGCTCTGACTACCGACCCACCAGTGCGGTTATACAGATATAAAATACAGGTAATTCTTGCTCGTACAGACCTGCCAAGACGGTCATATAGGTAGAGCCAACAAAAAAACACGTAATAGTATGAAAGTTTCATTCGTTTTCGGCAACGAACAGAATACGAATTGACCGAAAGGAACTGTTTACATCTGAAAAAACCTCATCAAACTACAGTTTAATAAGTAAAACTTCTCAACTTTTAAAACATCAAAACAGAATTACTCTTTTGAGGTAGAATGAGGAGAAGGATTTGAAAACTTGATATTGATCAATCATATACAGAAACATATACAAAAACATTTCCATCATATACAAAAACATATTTTATGACAGAATGGTTATCATTTTCTTGACAGCAAAGAAAATCTTTTTCCTTTCCTCAAGTATGGCATAACCCTTTGGGGAAGATCAAAATTCTTCATCCAAGTATTTAGATCTCAGAAAAAAGCATTAAGAGTTATTTTTGGTAAGCCCCCCCGATATCCCCGTCGAGATCTATTCCTTAGTAGCAAGATACTTACACTGCCGTCACTGTATATCTTGGAGATCTGTTCATACGTTTACAAAAACTTACCAAACTTCACCCGCAATAATGAAATCCACTTATGAAGATTCAGAGGAATGTTGAAGAGGCTGTTGCTTGAAAGGCCATACTATTCTGTGAATGAGTTTCTGCAGGACTGATATATTATTGTTCCTTTCTTTGATTCGTCCCAGGTCCTTGTACATAGGTACTGTTGACTCCGTGCGTTTATATATATATATATATATATATATATATATATATATATTCTGACGTTATTCTTTATATTTAAATAACGATTAGCCTCCTGCTTGGCATCAGTCGGTAAAGCATGAGATTTTGATATAATCATATAATTAGGTCGTGGTTTTTTAATAGGATTCAGTCTCAAAAAATCTTGATAGGCCTAGGTATGGGCTTCTCCTATAACTCTTGTAATTCAATAAAAATAAATATATATATAAATATGATACTTATACTATAGTGTTGAGGAATAAAAATAAATTGCACACCATAAACATTTCATACATATATTAAACAAATAATGCAAAAAATAGATCGAGGCAAAAAATATATAAAGAGCGATAGAAAAATATAATATAAAAATAGAACAATAATTGAAATCAGTAAAATATCACAGGCTAAATTTTATATTCTAGATTTATGGCACGAATCATTACCATGTGCCTTTATCTTAAAATCATATGCATTCTTTTGCATGTAGCTGCGATATGCGCTTGCTAATACTTGTCGACTTGGACAACTCAATTAAAAAATATGTGCTTTAAGATCAGCTTGATAAATTAGCCACTAATAATCCAAATATATATATATTAAAATCTCTAGTACTTAGTAGATTTCTTTGTATCGAATATATATTTTATCTCAGGGTGCAAGATTCGGCACCTGACGGAATAGGTAGAGCCATTCATCTAGTGAATTAGAGCTATAACAAACTATCGCAAATTATATTGCAAAATTTAAATATCATATGCATATGTTTTAATAGCCTAGATTTTATACTTCTTTGATTCAATAGAATTTTCTAAAATGTATTGATCTATCTTTTTCTTTCAATAAAATACCTTTAATACTAATTTTACTTGCGCAAGTATTACTCTTATTAATTTCTTAATTTATAATAAAAACCCTTTCGACGAGCCAGCTTTGATTATTAGATTAATTCGAAGCACTAGGGCGCCCATCACTAATTCAATATTTATCACTCACGTGTCGAAAATCTTCTTGTAAGCCGCCGATGTCGATCCAACTCCATGTGGTCCGGGAATATGGTAGCCGGAATCGTCTCTTCCAAAGGGTTATAAATTTATTTAAAAATGAAAATGACTTCTGCTTTACAATAGCATCACGAAGTCTTTTAAGAAATTTAATAATTTGATTTAACTTTAACTTTTACAAAATTATTAGCAAGGTACTACGCTCTAAAATATTTGGGGTCCTCTTATGGTGGCATTTGGCTGGCGAGTGCTGGTTCTCCTTTCTCAATTTTACAAATCTTATTTCCGACTTTCAAATTAACATAAAATTTGAATATCTTAGTCCTCCGCCATTTAGGTTCAAATAGATCTTACAAAAAAATATCAAAATATTACTTAGGTTGTACGATTAATAATTTCTTTACCTTCGAGCCATATCGATAACATAGACTATACAAAGTTTTAACACAAAATCCAGTACATTTATATAAATATATAGAAATATTTTTGAATTGGCCTACAGTTGCCGCCTATTAACTACCGTTTTGCTATTGGTGCATGCAAATTTTATTCGGTATTCATGCGCCTGGTACCTCCTATTTCCTGAATACACTTAATTATTTTTATTTGGTTTATTGGTTATGCTCTTTACATGCTAACTAATATTCTATACATTAATATTAATTTCATGCTACCTAATAATTAGCCACGTGATCAGGTGTTTTTTCACATTGCACACCGTTTGATTGCAATAGAGCTCTGCCAAGGGGTTTTGGTCAGATTCTACGTTTCTCGATTTGATCGATCTCTAGGTCACCGATCCGTGAATACATGTACCTAACCTCAATCTTCAAAATATTTTATATAATAATCTATTTATTAGCAACAAATTCCTTCACATCCTTTTTAGGTTTTTGTACCGTTTAGCCAGAACAAGCTGATGCTATCTAATCTTAGTTATTATCTATTTGGCGATATTAGCCAGTTACTTTATTTTCAGACCTATTACTATTTCGGTTAGGGATTTTTATCTACCCAAATTCGATACTTTACAATATATATATATATATATATATATATATATATATATATATATATATATATATATATATATATATATATATATATTATATATATATTTCATGTGACAATTGTATAATTACAGTATTTTATCAATGTATTATGATATGTGTTGAGAACCTCCTTTAGGTTGCTCTTTTTGACTTATCCTCAGTCTGATTATTCGGATGTTTGGGATGCAATAAAATTAAGAAAAAAAGAAAGGAATTTGAAAACTGAAGATTCATCTTAAAACGTAGGATTAGAAAGTGAAAATCAAGAATCAAGAATCAAGAATGAAGAATGTTTTATTGTCACAAACAAAATAATTGCATTGACAAAAGTCACTTCATAAGGATACAGTAACATTGATACTCTGTATACAAGTACACGTCATATATATTATAATATTAAAAATTAAAATACAAATAGGCTACTTAAATATTTTATCTACGGATAACAATTAGAGACCAGCATATCCTCGATTGAATAAAATGCTCTATTCTCCAATCATCCTTTTATTGCTCTCTTAAAACTATCAAGATCATAATTCCGTACTTCCAGTGATAACCTGTTGAAAATTTTCACTCCTATATAGCAGTACATTTTTTGTGTTTTGGTAAGCCTAGCACGCCCCAGATCAATCTGACTACCTGACCAAGTGTTATGCTCATGAATGCTTCCCCTCAAATTGAAAAGATTGTAGTTTTGATTTACAATAATATTAAACAATCCATAATGTAAATACATGGAAGTGGCAATTATTATTATTATTTATTATTCATTTACAATGCAAATGACAGTGATGTAATAACATTGAAAGATGAAATAATAAGGTAGTTCTTGTGCTATTTTTCTTCCAAATTTATAAGTGACAAAGTCCAAGATAAGGTTTTAGCAATATACCATTGTCTAAGAAAAAAGCTTACAACCTCATGTCTGAATTAAATATAGCACGCATAGCTCTTTTTTGACACAGAAACACCTCTTTTGCGCCACTAGAATTTCCCCACAGCAATGTACCATATTGAAGGTGAGAGTGGAATAGTGCGAAATATGCGTTTAGGGTGAGACTAATGCTAGTACAAGATTTCAACTTCCTTAATAGAAATACAACTCTAGATTATCGAGTACAAAGTGCATCCTTATGATTTTTCCAAGTAAGTTTCAAATCAAGATTCATTCCCAGAAGCTTGAGAGACTTTTGTTGACACTTCACACTAGAGCTAAACGTTATAGTTTCAGTTTTGCTCTCATTGACAACCAGCCCATTTGCAGAGAACCATATGTCAGCTCTTTCTCTCATATAGTTCATTATTATGGAATCAATATTGATTGATTGAGTACTTTATTTATGTAGATTTCAATATATACTGGCTTATACACTTATATACAATAGCTTACAATACAGCAAAATTATAGATGAATTTACATAATATAGACTAGGAAAATACTATTGAACTGTATATGATATGAGAAAGCAATTTGTAATATAATAACTATAGATAATAATCATATTGTTATGCATCAACATAAATTGGCGGAGCTTTGGACATATCAATGTCCATTCTTTGGGAAGAATATTAAAAATATCCTCCCCACTAACTCTCTACCAAATATTAGGAGATATATTGGAGCTAAGCAGAGTGGTATCACCTACATGTAGCACTGATTTAATTGGAACATACTTAGGAAGATCATTTATGAATACTATAAACATGAAGGGGCCAAGAACAGATATTAACAGGTTGAAATTTGTCAGAGAGGTAAGATTGTTATAGAGCGAGTTCTTTTCTTCCCAAAGGATTGCACACGTTATAATATTATATTCCTTTGTGGTACACAGATAGCGATTCATGAGATTCCAACTGGATTTAAAAATATGAGAAAAGACTATTAGTTGTAGAGATTGTAAAAATTATAATGGACAAACATTATTGATTAACGCACGTCTCATAAGAGATTGCTGATCTTAGTGAAGATTGAAAATGAGAACTGGTTTATGGAAATTATTGTAATATTAATCTTCAGAATCAATGTTGAATAGCGGGAGGTGAAAAGTTTCATGGAGCCTCACTCCGATTCATATCCAGTCGGATGCAAGTGACAAGATTCTATCCAACTTATTACAAGAGCTCGAATCTTGTAAAAGGAAATATTGTTGTTGTGCGTTGAGTGGATTGGCGCCGACCCCCGTTCGTGAGTTGCCACTCGAAATTTTATCCATCAGGCTCGGCAAGTTCGATCGAAAAAGTTTGCATGGATTTTCTAGTTATAGTCCAGTCAAGGAAAGGTTATAGAGGGAAATGTTGGGAAGACAATTTTTTACCCCGCAGTTCTCTCTTTACTACCCCGGGTAGTAAGGAGGTCAACACATCAAAAGTCCCCACCACTACCAACTGTGCTAAGGGGGTGGGGGTGGTTTAAAGGTTCCATTTTTTGGTTTCCTGCAAAAAACTCAAAAACTATGTATCTCTGGGACTTGACTGTCGAATAACAAATGAAAGATTACATCATTTCCTACAATATTCATTCCTCAACTTTTTTCATATCTCCTCTAGTTTCCGAGATATGCTCCCGGGTTTTTGTTGGAGAGTTATAAGCCCTGAAAGAGCAAAACATTGGATAAAAACCTGTTATTTAACAATATCACACCTTCAAGAGCGAATATCTCGGGAACTGTTGGGAATAACACAAAATTCCACTGAACAGAAAGTGTGGAGAGTTTATCAAGCTTCATTTTTGAATCATCAGTTATGTCGGTTGAACGCATTGTTCTCAAAATATAAGTGTGGAATTAAAACGCTAAAAAATGTAACTTTTAAACCACCCTCATCCCCTTAGCACATGAGTTAGGAATTGGGACTTTTGATATGATCTCCTCCTAACTAGTCTCAACAAAGCAGCAAAGTCAAAAATTTTGTTTAAAACATTCCCTCCAAATTCCTTTGTCAATTGTTCTATTGTTGCAAAAATGGAGATTTCACACTCAACACTAAAGCTGCTGCAAAAGGAGTAGGGGAATTCGTAAAAGTGTGAAATGATACATCAAATTGAAGATAATTTAATGCTCTGTAAGCTCTCGATTAACATGGATTTTTCCCATCAATTTTTAAAAAGTTATAAGAGCAAGAAAAGAAAAAAATTGGTGGCAAACGTGTTTTTTTTTTCAAAAATGTCACACCTTCAAGAGCAGATATCTCGAAAACTAGAGGAGATATGAAAAAAGTTGAGGAATGAATATTGTAGGGAATTATGTAAGCTTTTATTTATTGTGTGACAGTCCTTAAGATACATAGTTTTTAATTTTATGCGAGAAACCAAAAAATGGAACCTTTAAACCACTCCCACCCCGTTAGCACAGTGGGTAGATGAGGGGACTTTTGATATGTTTACCTTTTTACCACCCTTAACAGAACTATGTGGTCAAAAATTGTCTTCCAAACATTTCCCTCTATACCCTTTTTTGAGCATTCATTGCCTGGGCTATTACGTCAAAAGCGAAAACAGGCTGAAAGAGGTTT